>PVKZ01009065.1:0-12656 GCA_004027375.1 Macroglossus sobrinus
CGCCCTCCGCTCCACGAACATGAACGTGGTACGCCCTCCCATCCATGAACATGGTACGCCCTCCAATCCACGAATGTGGTACGCCCTCCGCTCCACGAACATGAACGTGGTACGCCCTCCCATCCATGAACATGGTACGCTCTCCGATCCATGAATGTGGTACGCCCTCCGCTCCACGAACATGAACGTGGTACGCCCTCCGCTCCACAAACATGAACATGGTATGCCCTCCACTCCGAGTCTGCACTGTCTCTCACTGTGTTCTTCGTTTGCCATGGACGGGTCTCACCCCTCTGCAGTTTTAGCCATTACTGGATGTCCGTTTTTTTTAATGTGATTATTAATACTTTTTGAATTCCATTTTCTAATTTTTTTTTGTTAATCTGTAATGCCCAACTGATTTTTATACGTCACCTTTGTGGTCAGCGGTTCTGTTAAACTTCCTGTTTTATTTCTAGTAGCACAGTGTAGATCTTCTCTAATTTTCCACACACGTAACCACCAAGAAGTAATTGTATTGTTGTGTCATTTTTTCCTTGCCGTGCCAAATGACTCAAGGTCACTGGTGTGACGTTGGCTGGCAGCGCCAGTGCAGAGCGTTCTTGTCTTGTCCCGTTTCTCAAGGGCAGAGCGTTCGCTAACTCACCCCTTGGTCCTGTCCGCCAGGTGGACAGGTGGTCGCAGGGAAGGGGCTATCCTCCTGAAACCCGGAGGGAATTCTGCGAAGCCAGAATCTGTCCCCCCAGGAACCCTGCCCCCAGTCACGGCTTCTGCGCACGTCCTGTTTTACTGCCCCACCCGCTTTACCACGCCGTCCGTTGCATCCATTCTGCCGTGTGGCCTCAGTTTATGTCTCGTGTCATCAGTTACGGCACTTTTTAGGTCAGACGTTTTCTTCCTGTCATCTGGGGAGGCTGATACAGCCGGCGCCTCTGCCGGGCGACCGTGCCAGGCCTTCCTTTCTTCTCCCCGGCGCAGGGCCGCCAGCCCTGGCTCCGGTGAGCCTCGTGTTCCCCGGAGCTCGACAGAGAGGCTGCGTAATTGAGAATTTAAGCAAAAAAAAAAAAGGATTTCGCACGTAGACAGAAACCCTTACGCACACCCCCACAGGTGAATGGGGGGTGGTAACAGGTGTGTGTCTGTGACGTCTGTGGCTCTCTTCTGGGAGCCACGGTCCCGTGTTTGTTCAGACCCCGCGGGGTCTGTGCCGCGAGCCCGGGCATCGGCGTCAGGACGATGCGGGGGAAATCCCGACTCCTCTGCTGAGCCCCTGGTCACAGGTGGTCGCAGTGACGCTGTCACCCCCCGGGGAGCCTGGCATTTCGCGTGCTGTGCTCGGCGCTGTGTCTCGTGGTTGGTCAGTCGGCCTTTGGGATGAAGGACCGTTGTAGCCAGTGAAGGGACATTCCGAGCGTCGTGTAAGGTCCTTCACTGTCCCTAGTTTTACCTGTAGGGGGCCGTCCGCGCAAGGCCGCCTTCCTTGTCCCACGGCTGTCTGTCTTCCTGATGTGATGTCACTTGACACTTACAGGCTGTCACCTGCCGTGGTGTCGTGGTCGTGCGGTAAAGGCCGCTCTCCGAGGGGGGCCGTTTCGTCGAGCATGTCTGCAGCTTAGCACTAAAGGGAAGGCAGATTTTGGAAGGGTTTATGTTTAGGATCTTATGATTACTTTTTAGTGACATAATGTTAAATCCAATTATTTTTGTTTTATTTTTTTTTAATGAAAAATTTCTCTAGAGGGGCAGAGAACTAGGGCCTGGCACGTGCCCCAAAAGCACGTGACCCCAGACTTTCTTATCTACATTAGTCTCCATCCAAAGCTGCTTTCGGGGTGCTCTGAGAATGAGCAGATTCGGGGGCATCCAAAGCCAAGGGCTCCGGGCCCTGGGAGGAGGGCTCCTTGAGCAGCCGCCAGCGGGAGCGCGTGGGTGGGCCGCCGTGGCTTGCAGGGGCCACTGGGAGCACCCCGCAGGTGGTGGGTGGCACAGGGGATGGCGTCGGCCTGGGCACTAGCTGCTCCCTATGGGTGAGCTTCTGCCAGTGCTCTGCCGGCCACATGCTCGCGGCCTCTGCGGATGGATCTTGTAGCCCCCGGCTCTGTGCGTAGACAGCGCGTTCCGGGTGCTCAGTGTGCGTGCCCGTGGCCCTGAGAGAATGGGACGCGTGCCGTTGGCCCTGGGAGGGGGCTGGGGGGCCGGTGGCCCTGGGAGGGGGCAGGGTGCTGGGCGGCCTTGGGAAGGGGACAGGGTCCCCGGTGGCTCTGGGAGCGTGTGGAGGGGTGCTGGCAGCCCCAGGAGCATGGAGTGGGGAGCCTGCAACCCTGGGAGCCTGGGACGGGGTGCTGGCGGCCCCGGGAGGGGAGCAGGGAGCCGGCGGCCGGGGGACAGAGTTCAGGGTGTTGATGACCCTGGGGGGGACGGGGTGCCGGCGGCCCCCGGAGGGGGGCAGGGAGCTGGCAGTCCTGGGAGCCTGGTGGCACGCCGGCCGCCTGCCGTGTGGCCACACGTGCGCCCTGCTGACCGCCCTCTGTCGCACAGCCGCGGACGGCAAGGTGCAGACGTGCGCGGCCGTGTGGAGGATGCCGCAGGAGTCGGAGCCGGGCAGCCACGAGTCCCCTGACGACGCGGCCAGCGCGGCGCACAGCCTGGAGCTGCTCTGCCACCTGGACGGCGCGGCGCACGGCAGCACCGCCTGGTAGGTCTGCGCGTGGTAGGTCCGCGCGTGGTAGGTCCGCGGGGCGCCCGATCCACGGCGGCCGCGGGCCGGACCTGCCCCTCCGTGGGGCGGACGCCGCCGGGCGCTCGCTCCCCGCGTCTCAGCCCTGGGGCTTCCCAGGTCTGCCGGGGTCGGGCGCCGTGCTGCCTGCGCCCCGCACCCCCCTCTGCTGCCGCGCGCGTCCCCGGCGCGTGGGCACCGCCGCTGTGACTCGGGGACGCGCGCTAATTCACTTGTTCCTCGTTGGATGCGCGGGGCGCCCCTCCGCGAGGTCGTCCCCCGCGTCACGTGCCGCCGGGGACAGTGCCTGGCGCTCCCTGGCCTTCGCTGCCGGCATTGTCATGGAGAGCTCGCCGTGCCCTCGCGGCCCCAGGGACCCTGGGGACACGCACTGCGGGCTGAAGGCACCGAGCCTGGCGGATGCGAGGGCCCCGCTTTCTGCACCCGCCGTGGGGCGTGATGTTGCCCTGGTGTCCGGTTACCACGGTAACTGCTGTCCTGATGCAGTGACACTCTCGTGTGCGTGTGTGAGTGCAAGTGCATGTGTGCGAGTACGAGTGCGTGTGCATGTGTGTCCAAGTGCGTGTGCGCACGCGCGTGTGTGTGCGTGAGTTCGTGTGCACGCGCGCACGTGCCCGTGTGCTCCAGGGGAAGCCACTCAGGTGGCATCCTGGCCTCTCTCTGGCGGTGCCCAGGTGGGGCGAGCTCAGAGGGTGGAGCCCACCTGCCCCGGTTGCGGGGGGCCCAGGCAGGAGCCACGGGTCAGCTTCCCCAGCCCCCCACCGAGGCGCAGGTGCTCCGGCCAGTGCGCCCCAGAATAGCCTGTCCACGTGCGTGTCACCGGGAGGTGAGTGTCAGGGCGAAGAGGTATGCCTGGTCCACGCGCCCAGGTCACGCGCCCGGTTCACATGGGTGACATGTGCTCCTGACCTTTTGACCTCAGGGAGACTGGAGACACGCAATTGCTGGACGACAAGGAGGCCCCATGCGTGCCTCACGCGTGCCCCCACCGGGACGTGGCGTTGACACGCCCCCGTTTGGACTGGCCTCACGAGGTCCACACACACGCGCGTGTGCATGTCGCACACGTTGGGACACAGACCAGGGCCCCTCGTGGCCTCTCCTCATGCCCCAGCGTCGCCCCTGCTGGAGTCGTGTCTACCCTGCGGACTCGTTGCTTCTGGAATGTTCTGTAGGCGGAGTCTACACAGCAGCGGTCCCCGCCCTTCGTGGCTCCAGGGCCCAGGGCCCCTGTGAGACTCTAGTACCCGATGCCCTGAGGCGGGGCTGGGGCAGGGATGCTGGGGGCGCTGGGGGCGGCGCTGGGGGCAGCTTTGCAGGCGGAGCTTCGCTCCCTCTAGCCGCTCCCCTCCTGTCCTGTGGCCCGGGTCCTCCCCGGCCAGGACGGGCACTGGCCTGCGGCCCAGGGGTTGGGGGCCCCTGCTCTAGAGCACGGCCTTGGACAGTGGCATTTTCACTCGTCATTCCCATCAGGCCCGTTTCTGTTGCGTGTTCAGTGCTGTGCACGGAGATGTTTCCAGGTGTGTGGCCGCTTCCCGCGCGCCATGTGGCGGGGTCCTGTCCCGTTCGGGGTTCCACCGCTCGCCGGTGGATTTCGTGACCCCCCTCCCCGGCTTCCCGCCCGAGGAGGCTGCGGGAACTGGTAAGGGATATGAGTGATGTGACTTTAAATTTACCTCACGCGGAGGTTATTTTGAGAATTCCCAGTGTCCTGTGCGCTGTCCTCACCCCGGGGGCCACATCCAGTGTGCACCGTTCGCTCTGGGAGCACTTATCTGAAGACGAGGCGTGTGCCTTCCGTCTGATCAGCATGAGACCTGCCAAATTAGAGCCATCCTTCCCGCGAGCATGGACCTCGTTAGGAGTTGAGATCTTACGTTTCGCGTTATTTATTTACAGAAACGGCCCCCTTCCTCTGTTCTTCTCTCGGCGATTTCGGAGGGAGGCGGCGCGCTTCCACGAGGCGTACGCCGCTTTCACGCACGCGTAACTGCTAATGCAATTTTACGTCCTCTCAGCGTCACCGGCAGAGTGCGGTGACGCAGAAACGCGGGTGCTTTTATGGACGAAGAAGCAGACGCAGAGCCGCAGGCGCGGCAGGCTCCCCGGGGTGTTTCCCGGTGCTCACAGCGCTTGCCGGGCGGCCGGGAGCCGCGGTGGACGACGACGTCCCTCCTTAGCGTGCGGGCCCAGCCACCCCCACCGAAGATGGTGGGGCTCCCGCCCGGAGCCCAGCAACGGCGGTTTTCGGGTGTGTCTAGGGAATGGGGCACACGGTGACTCCCCGCAGCCCTGTGCAGCGCCTCAGCAGCGCCCTCTGGAGGCGGGAGTGGCCGGCGTCGCTCAGGGTCCGCCCCTCGCCGCCTGGGGACCGGGCCTGGGTCTGTCACGGAAGCTTCCGCGTGGCCCTGCGCTCTCGTTCTGGGACTAAGGGTCTGAGCCCCGCTGGGGGAGTGTGACAGGAGGGTCGTGCCCTGGCGGCCGGGAAGGGGACGCGTTTTCCGTGCCGGCAGCTGCCGTGAGCGCGTCGGGGCTGGGGCCAGCGTCGGCTTCCTGCCCCGTGCGCGCGTGTCGGGGTCTGCCCGTCTTTCCCGGGGTGTTTGTGGGGGCAGCCAGCCTCACCCGCGTGGCCGGGGCGGGGGCCGCACATGCCACCTCAGATGTGCCCCTTTCTCTCTCCCACGCGTGTCGCTCACGAACGACAGGGTTAAGTCACCTGGGGAGGGAGCGGCAGGCGCTCAGGGCGTGACCTGATTCACGGCCCGTAGTTACTGGGTCACCTTTCCAGAGGGGCATTTCCTCTGCGAAGGAGGACATTCTTCAGTGTGGGGTCCTTACCCCCAGGACCCCGAGGTCCCTGCTGGCCCTCCTCCCGTCGGGGGTTCCTCCCTCACGACCCTCTCCAACCTGGTCGCCCCCGACGGCTGCCTGCGGCCGGGGCAGCCGGGGGCAGGACACGGACGGTCTGTCCCCGGCGGGGGGCAGGGCCAGTGCAGGTGGCCCGCACTGCTGCGGTCAGCACGGCCGGGTCGCGGCTGCTCCTCGCAGGACGCGGGAGGCTCTGAGGCGGGGCTGGGGGTGCCGCCCGTCCGTGCCAACCTCTGACCCCTCCCCCTGCCGCAGCGTCGTGTGGGAGCCCACGGGCGACGGGAGGAGAGTCGTCTCGCTGGCGGACAACCAGCTCCTGCTCTGGGACCTGCAGCACAGCTCCAGCCGGGCCGCGGTGAGTCCTCGGACGGGGCCCTCGTGCCGCCGAGTTGTTTAAATTGGGTCTTTCGGCTGAATTCAGAACACAGTTCTCAATTTGTGGACGTTTAGAGTGTTGACGTTAATTTGAAGGATGAATGAATGGATTGGCTCATTCGTCAGGGAATGGAGGGATTGGCTCCTTGTGAAAGCCACTCAGGACGGGGCCGCTGGCCGTGTACAGATGCCACAGGACCCCGGAAGCTGCCAGAACGGCCCCGTTTGCCGGAGGCGGCGGGGAGGATGGGGGGGTACCCCAACACGTCCCCGTGTTGTCTTCTTACCGAGTGGGTTCCGCAGTCTGACTAGGGGGGCGTCCTTCGGGTAAGTGTCTCCATGATGTCTGCCGAGTGAGTCGCGGGGGTGGCGGTCAGCTGTGAGCGGTGGCCTGCGGCCCGTCCCCCGTCAGCTCCCAGGTGCGCCGATTGGACAGGGGGCTCCCGGGTGGGGGTTGTAGCCCCCCCTCCCCCCGTCAGCTGAGCCTGTGCGCGTGGCGCTGGCACGGTGGCCGTCCGTTGCCCACGGGGAGCCCACCGCCACCTCCCGCGTCTGTCCCAGGGTCAGGCGTGGCCGGGTCGGCGTGCGCGCTGAGCCGGGGACCCCCTCTCTGGTCGGGCCGACTCTGCGGCCGCCAGCGTCGCTCTCGGAGGGTCGTCGGGCACGTGCTGCGTCCTGCGTAAACGTTCTGCTGGCCGGGCGCGTGCTTCCACGTTTGATCCCGTAGCACTCCTCTTTGAAGTGCGATCCCCACGTGCGCGCGTGGCTCCCGAGCGTCTGTCTGTGTCGGGGTCGCGGCTTTAGACGGGTCTGAGCCGGAGAGCGCGGGTGCCCGTGTGCGGGGTGCTCCCTGGCACCGCCACCCTCCTGGGCACCCCGCAGCGGTGACGAGCCCTTTGTCCTCCCCCCGTCCCCCACCCCCCCCCGTCCCCATGGGAGCAGCCCATTCTCAGCCCGCCACACAGCGGTCGGACCTTTTAACATACAGTGTCAGTTAAGGTTTCAAAATCCCTCGTAGTCACAGGGCATCCCGTAGCTTTTGATGTGAGGGGGCGCGAGCAGGAGGGGGCGCGAGCAGGAGGGGGCGCGAGCAGGAGGGGGCGCGAGCAGGAGGGGCTGCGGCCAGGCCGGGACGTGCTGGGACTAGAGACTCGTCAGCCCCGTAACATGCTCGGTCGGTGCGGCCGGGAGGCGGCTTTGCCTGGAAAAGGACTTTCGGGGACGCGCTGAGAGAAGGCCTGAGGTGCACGCCTGCGGGCCTGGTCAGCGAGTCCTGCACGGGTGGCGCCCCTGCAGTGGCCCCTGGACCCGCAGGGGTTCACTCTGGGAAGCTTTGACAACGTGGCCGTCGTCGTGTCTGTTAACGAGGCCTGGCCCGCGGCCGGGAGGTGGGGGCCCCTCCCCGGCTTGTGGGCGCGTGCTCTGCATTGCCCGCTCGCTCCGTCTCGAGGCCAGGGCGGTGCCAGGGCCCTTCGCACGGCCCAGCGACAGCCCGACCCTCCCTCACCTCGTCCGCGGCTGGGGCCGCCGGCCCGTCCCCTCCCGGGGCTCGAGACCCAGGCTGCTTTCAGGTTAGCGGTGAGGTGACTGCCTCGCGTGCCCTGGGGGCGGGGCCAGAGGCTCCCTGTGCCCCTGGGAGGCCCTGCGGGAGCCCCCGTCGAATCGGCAGTGTGGCGGGTGCGATGTGTCCGGGCGTCACCCCGGGCGGGAGAGGGGGAGATTAGTGGCCCCCCCCACTGCGACCCCTGAATCCAGGAGGCCTGCACGGGGCTGGCCCAGGGCATCTCGGGGGTCTCCATCGTGGCTGGTGGGGTTTCGGTGACACCCGCGTTGGCAGATTCAGGATGGAGGGGCACGGGCTGGGGACACGCCGGTGTCTGGAGCTGGCCGGGCGGCCCCCACCGCCTTGCGTCCTGCGGGGACAGCCAGGTGTCTGCGACCCGCACGGTTCCCTGGCGTCTGAGCCAACGGTCTGTCATCACCCTTACGAGCCCCGTTTGACGGGGGGCTGTGAACACGCCTCCCGTTGCCGCTGGGCTCGGCTTCCCGTGTCTGTGTGAGGTCCCGCATCCCCGTCCCCCAGAGCAGGGACAGCGTCCGGGTGAGGTCATGCGTCCCTGTCCCCGGGGGCAGCGTCTGGGTGAGGTCACGCGTCCCCATCCCGTCCCCGGGGGCAGGGACAGCGTCCGGGTCGTTTCGGGGGGTTTTCCTGATGCGGCCCTGTGAGTGCGGGGCCCTCTCACCTCTCCTTCTTCCTCCGGAAAGCTGGCCAGCTCGGCGTCCTTGGAGGGGAGGGGACAGCTGAAGTTCACCTCGGGACGGTGGAGCCCGCACCACAGCTGCATCCAGGTGGCCACAGCCAGCGACACCACCGTCCGCGGCTGGGACACGCGGACCATGAGGTCAGTGACGCGCCCGGCGCCTCGTCTCCGTCTGTCCCCGTCAGCCACGTCTGGGGCAGGTGTTCCTGGGGCTTGCGGCGTGTCCGTCTGCGCCTCGTTTTTGTGGGAAGTCCTCCCATTGTGCTTCCCCGCCCGGCCTGGAGCGGGCCCGTCCGTGGCCGTGGGCCCGTCATGGACATGGGGCCGTCCCAGCTCGGCGGCTGGCCGGTGCCCCGTGGGGTGCCTGTCTTCTGGGCAGCGGCCGTGTCTAATGGAAGTTAGTTTAGGGCCAGGCTTCCCCACGCCGCACGGTGAGCCCGTGCCGCCGGCTCGGCCTCCGTGGTTGGCGGCTGCACGCCAACAGTCTCTGTCCCTGGGCTGGGTTCGTGGCGTTGTCGGCCGCCGCTTCTGTGCCCTCACGACCTTCACCCGTCGGCGATCAGCTTGTCCTTCGGGCCTCACACGCGGCAGCCGGCAGCTCTCATGGCGTGAGTCAGAGCGGCGTCTCTGTGCCCGGGGTGGCGCGCTCGGCGAGGGCGTGATGGGGAGCCCCTCTGTTGCCGTGGCAACGGGAGCCGAACCAGCCTTTCAGCCCTCCCTCCGCACACCGCAGCATATCACTCAGCGGCAGGGACAGTGCCACAGGCAACGCGCACGGCTTCGCACTGAGCTCCAGGCCCCTCGGCCCCTTGGGGCTGGTGGGGGGTCAGCCACCACGGCCAGGGAGCTGGACGCGGACCGGGCAGGACCGGCTGGCACCAGGTGGCCACCGCGAGGGATGGGGGCCTGCCCCTCCAGGCCCCGCCCCTCCGGCCCCGCCTCTCCGGCCCTGCCCCTCCAGGCCCCCCGCCTCCAGGCCCCCCGCCATCTCGTCCAGTCCACACCGTTCTTTAAGGGATGTGAAGCACGTCAGTGTGTAAGGCTGCCCGGCTGACATCACACACCCCGAAACACACATGACAGACGTGGCTTTGGGGGTGACGCCTCACGGTTCCCGCCTGTGGTGTGTCACTGCTTAGGGACGACGAGCAGCTGAGGGGACACGTGACCTCTCTCACTGACCGTCACTTCTCTGCCAACAGCTCTGGTTCACAGGGAGCCAGGGCGCGTTTCGTGTTTGTTCCGGAACGTTCTGTGCTTCTGTGTTAAAGCTGCCGCCACCAGGGCGACTAATCCCCTAGAGACACTCGGCGTGGGGCCCCTCACACAGCTCCCGGGTTTCCAGTTTTATGCACCTGCCTGTGTCACTGGGAAGGTCTTACGGTTTAGAGTTTGTTATTTTAGGAAAAAACATGAACATCTTGGAAAGGTACAGGATGTGAAAACCGGTTCAAGGCTTAGAGCAATTTGAGGCTGGAAAATCCAGCCTCGGGGAAAAGGGGATGGGTGTTCATCCACCCGGGGGGCAGGGCTGTTGGCCGTCCCCGTCCCCACGGAAGCCGGGAGAGCGAGCAGCCGCGTGACCGCAGGAGAGAGGGCTCAGCCCCGGCCGGGAGCGGGTGGCAGCCGGACGCGCAGGGCTGGTGAGGGCCGTGCCCGTGGTCTGCACCGGCAGAGGGGGTGGCAGACCCTGCGGGGAGCGGCCCTGAGCAGTGTGCCTGCGTGCGGGAGACACATGTCCCCACCCTGTCCCCTGCGTGCAGGTGCGTGGGCTGCCGTGGGCCCGGAGAGGGCGTCCACGGCGGTGGGAGTGGGTGACGGACAAGCCGGCGTGACGGACGGATGTCCCCCTCACTGTCCCCGGGGGCCCCTCCCTCTCTCAGGACCGGCGCTGCGTCCTGCCTCCCCCGGCCCCTTGTCCTTTCCCTTGCCTCTCTCCCTGCGTCCTCCCAGACTCTTGTCCCTGCCCCTCCATGGCTGTCACAGTCTCTCTCTGGCCCACGCTCCTTCTCGAGGGACCGTGTCACGTGTGACAGCTGCACAGCAGCGTCACCTCCATGGTCTGTGGGGGAACTGTAGCCCGCGTGTCTGCTCCTGGGGGGGCGTCCGTGTCGCGGCCACTCCCGGTGCCGAGCCAGCCCGGTGGGGCGGGGGCCCTGGGCTGGGCTGGGCCCCGTCCACACTCGGGCACCTGTCGCTCACGCCCCGCCCTGTGTGGCCCGGAGTGGGGGGCCCTGGGCTGGGCTGGGCCCCGTCCACACTCGGGCACCTGTCGCTCACGCCCCGCCCTGTGTGGCTTGGAGCAGGGGGCCCTGGGCTGGGCTGGGCCCCGTCCACGCTCAGGCCCCGTGGCCCATGCCCTGCCCTGCGGCCCCCCCGCCCCAGCCAGGTGTACTGCATCGAGAACGCCCACGGGCAGCTGGTGAGGGACGTGGACTTCAACCCCAACAAGCAGTACTACCTGGCGAGCTGCGGGGACGACTGCAAGGTGAAGTTCTGGGACACGCGCAGCGTCACGGAGCCCGTGAGGACCCTGGAGGGCCACTCCCACTGGTACGCTCCCTGCGCAGCGCAGGGGTGGGGTAGGGGGCCGCGAGACTGACTCTGCTCATCGCGTGACCGTCCGGGAAGGCGCAGACCAGCTCCGGCCGCTGCTGGGACCCGTTCCATCAACCGGTTTCACTTTTCCTAAAGAAACGCTAATTCCAGGCGTGAGCGTCTGCGATTTACAAACAGAAAGGAAGGAGCACACGAGACCCCCTCCCCTCGTAAAACAGTGCCGTCCAGATGCGCGGACGCCCTCGTGGCTCTGTGCGCGGTGCGCGTCCCCTGCCCCCGGGGCCCGCAGCTGCCCAGTGTGGCCCGCGCTCGGCACTGCAGGCTCGGGCGTGTGTGGGCCAAGGGGCCGGTGACCCCGACCTGGCGCCCCCCTGCCCCTCCCTGCTGCTCCTGGCGGGCCCGGGGCTCGGCTCCGGGTCACGGGTGGTTTCTGGTCCACGTTGCAGGGTTTTGGGGTGCTGTGTGCAGTGTTGGGCAGGCAGCCTCCCTCCCCCGAGCTGTGTCCCAGCGGGCCTGCCTGTTGGGGTTCGGGAGCATGCGCGCAGCCCGTCCTGTGCTGGGCGCCGCCCTGGTCGGCGTGGCCGTGGGGCGGGTGCTGGGCAGTCCCCGAGGCCCAGCCCAGCGGTGTCCCCTGCCCCCCAGGGTGTGGAGCGTCCGCTACAACCACTCGCACGACCAGCTCGTGCTCACGGGCAGCAGCGACAGCAGGGTCACCCTGTCCAACATGGTGTCCATCTCCTCCGAGCCCTTCGGCCACCTGGTGGACGACGACGACCTGAGTGACCAGGAGGAGCGCCGTCCGGAGGAGAAGTAAGCGGGCTGGGCCGGGGCGGCCTCCCTTCCCTGCGGCCGTCCCCGCCTGCAGGGTCAGCCCTGCGGGGTCAGCCCCGGGGCGGGGCCGGTGGGGGCCGAGGGACACCCCGTGTCGCTGTCATAAGTGCCGAGGTGGCGAGGATGAGAACTGAGTCGTTGTCATCGGTGTCCTTCCTCGCTGTGTGGCCTTGAGTGCGCGGTTCAGAGTCGCAGGCTGTTCGGCCTCTCGGGCTGGGGCAGGGCGGGGACATGGGCCGCCCTCCCGCCCCCAATGCTGGCCAGGTCCCCGAGACTCTGCGAGGCGCGGCTCTCGATGGCGTCTTCACTGTCTCGCCGTGCACCTCCCCGAGCTGCTTCCTAGCATGACCACGCATCGGGGTACACGCCTGGTGGGTCTTGGGGCTCGGGGCGCCTGCAGGTCAGACTCCCCTTCGTGCACAGCGGGGCACCCCAGTGTCCCCTCCGCTCGTGGCCACGCAGGGGTCCATGCCCTGTCTGTCGGGGGAGCCGCTTGGCCCCTCAGCTGGCATCTGCGGGCATCTTGCCGTCCGCACGGTGGCTTCGGGGCCCGTCGGGAGGGCGGGAGCACCTGTGGCTGGCGGTCCTGCCAGGGGTGACGACACCGACGCCCGGTGTCCCCACGATGTCCTGCAGCCCTGCTGCTGTGGTCCGTCCTCAGGCTGGTTAGACTCCGGTCAGAATTCCCCGAGGGGGCGTCACGGGGTGTTTCCGACAGCAGCCGGCGACGGTGGCGGCCCCTTCGCGGGAGGCGGGGCCGTGGCCGTGTGGTTCGGCCGTGCCGGGCACCACGCCGGGTCAGGGCACAGCAGCCTCTTCCCGCGAGGAATCCGAGGGCCCCGGAGCGCGGTGCGCACCGAGCGGAGAGTTTGTGCAGAAGGAGGAAAGGGGAGGAAAGCATCAGAGAGACGTTGAGAAGTGTCCCCCGCACTGTGTGCGTGCGTGCGTGCGTGCGTGCGTGTGTGTGTGTGCGTGTGTGTGCATGCGTGTGTGTGTGTGCGTGTGTGTGCACGTGTGCGTGTGTG
>PVKZ01009066.1:0-12647 GCA_004027375.1 Macroglossus sobrinus
CAGGGGCTGCAGGCAGTGGGGAGAGCAGTAGGCAGGTTTGAGAGGCACTTTGGATGCAAAGACATAAGACTTGGGCAGTGAGAAAGAGGGAAGAACCCAGGAAGACTCTCAACCCCTTCCCCTGTAGCCTCCTCCCCACCCTGGCTCTCCAACCCCAACTCTCCCATCATCCTTTGGGCTCAGCTCACATCACCTCTTCCAGGAAGCCCTCCTGACTTCCTTGGCCAAGTCTGAACCACCTGCCTTGGTTCTGTCAGTTTCCTGGAGCCCAGAACAATGCAGAAGCCCTGTGTGTTCCCTAAGCGAAGGAAGGAAGATTCCTGGGTTTGGGGATCTGAAGATTTTGAAAAACCAGTAATCCTCACTTCTGGGCTTAAAATCTCATCTGCATCCCCCAGGGACAGGCCCAGCGATGCTTCTCCTTTCGTAGAAAATTGGCAGAGAAAGAGAAGAGCAGAAGTTGAGCTCTTTGGTGGAGACTGAGGCTCTGTCAGTTGCTTCCCTTCACTGCTTTCCAGTAAAGGCCCCTGGGGTTGGGGCCTTTGGCCTAGCACCTACCGGGGTGAGAGCCTAGCCAGGAGAGATTCGGAGTGGGAGAGAAGCAAGGCCGGCAGGGGTTAGAAAAGTGTCTACTTTTCCTCCTGTAGCTGTATTTATAGATTCCCTTTGATGTCCCAGTGGTTGGCTGACCTGGTTCTCTACCACTGGGAGGAAGACAGGTTCTCAGAGCTGCTTCTCAGAGCAGGGCGGAGGGGGTACCTGCATGCGCGAGAACTGGGCTCCTGGGCGAGGGAGGGGGAAGGCAGGGAGCTGGCCTCAGTTTCCCCATTTGCTTAAATGGGATCATCGCGGTGAAGTTCTCAGAAAGTTGAAAACGGGACACCTCCCCGCAGAGTAAATATGCATCAGTGATTAATTAACTCATTATTCAGGAAACTGGTTAGTGGCCCAGTGGTTCAAAATATTCACAGAACTGGGAATTTATCAGGACTCTTCTGTTTTTTTCAGAACATTAGAGTCAAATTAGTATAAATACGGACTTATGACATGTCCTCAACACAACAAACAGGGCATCTCCTCTGAGCCAGACAGAAATCCGCGGAGTTACCGTAACTTCCAGGGTCTGGGCTGCAGCAAAGTCAAGCAGGAGTGAGTTCCCACGGAGAGGCCCAATCTAATAGAACATCCTGTGATGATGCATGTGTTTGGAGCCTGCGCTTTTTTGATACAGCAGCCACCAGCCAGGCGGCCATCTAGCACTTACACTGTGGCTAGTATAAGTGAAGAATTAGATTTTTAATTTCATGTCATTTTAATCAGTTTAAATTTAAATCAACACAGTTGCAGGGCGCTGCTGGTCCCATATTGAGCGGAGCCGTGAAAATAAAATTGTCTGTGGTGGTCACGTGAGATGCCGTGCCAGTGGGCTTCAAAATCGCGTGCTGCAGTGTCTTCTCCTCTATTTCCAAGTTTTAGATCTGCTCTCTTAACAGGAAGAATAATAACAACACCACAGCAGCAGCAATAATAATTTCGGCCCTGTTTGTAGAGTTCTCCCAGTGGGTTACGCAGCTCTGTGACTTGGGGCAGGCCGCTTAGCCTCTCTGGGCCTCAGTTTCCACATCCATAAAAAAGGACCCCTACTACCAGTCCCCACAATCTCAACTGGTTTTTGGGAGAATCAAATGGCCTAATCCATATAAGGCACAGTGAGCCCAAAGAACCTGTCATTTCCGTCACTACTGATCAGGCTATTTTACCCTGTGGGTCACGGAACCTCACTTGGTGCCTCCGTTTCCATTTCCTGTGAAATGGGATCGGCACTAGTTGAGAACTCAGAGTCCTCCTGTAAAATGGAGTTTATTCATAAAAAGGCTCTGGGCACACATGACGCTGAGGGTGTGGGGGCCGTTGCTGTTCCTGGCGGTGCTGGTGACCAGAGAGGTGGACTAATATTCCCCCTGCTGCACAGCCAGGTGACGCCAGACCTAGGAGCGGAAGGGGAATCTTTCCAGTGAAGGCTGGGGGCAGTGCCAGGGCTCTCGACCCAGTCGAGAGGGATGGCAGGGGCCTCTGAGGACCCGGCGCCCAGGCTCCAGGGTTAAGCCCATGTAGCAGCTGAACTTCCGTGCGTCTACTCCTCTGAAATCCACAGGAGGCAGGGCATCAGGTGTCCAGAACAGGTGCCTGCCCTTGACAGGCCCATGCACACATGGAGGGACAGCTGGCAGGGGACTGCTGGGCCAGGGGTAGGGGCTCAGGGCAAGGAGTCACGGTGGCTAGCAAAAAGTCACGAGCTGCTCCAACCCACTACCCCAGCCCGGGCCTGGAAACCTTCTGTTTTTTGATGATCCTTGAGAACCTCAGTCCTTTCGTGGACATATTTGGGGATACTTACGTAGCGCCTGCTGGGGACCAAGCACCCTGCTCAGCCCTCAACCTGAGTGTCCAGCTCACACAGCAAATAAAGGGCACAGCTGGGGCCAAAGCCAAGGGCTCCTGCCTCAGGGCCTTTGCACTCCCTGTTCTCTCTGCTGGGAATACCCTCCCTTAGCCCCTAAAGCCTTTAGCCTTCAGTTTAGGTGACATCTCCTGCAGAAGTTTTCTCAGACTCACCTGCTCCCTGACTCCTATAGCTGCCTGTGAGCCCCCATCACAGACCTCTGACCCCCTTGGCCTCACTGGCCTGTGAGTCCCTTCACAGTGAGCTGTGTCCTGGGCCTCCGGAGCAGACTTACAGACAGTAGGTGCTCATGAGATGCTTATTGAACAATGCGAATGAATAAGTGTATGAATGATGTCAGAATTTCTACCCATTCCCCGTTACAAAATTGGCTCCTAGATGGGAAGCCAGCGAGAGAGGTCAGTGCTGGGATACAGGCTGCAGGGAACCGGAGGAGGGCCACCCTCAAAAGTCACAAAATACGAAGGTACCGCCGCAGACAGGAAGAGCCAAGGAGACTCCTTCTTGTTCCAGCGGCTCCTTACTACCTGAACTGTCCTGGAAGGGGCTGTCCCAGGCCACCCTCCCTTAAGGGGCTGGAAGACTGGAGGGGTACTCAGAAAAGTGAGGGGGCTAAGAGAGAGTGGGGCACTCCGCAGGGGAGGGAACACGGGCAGGGGTGGGGCTGCGATTGAGGGGGGGCTCAGGGCGGGGAGGGGACTTGGAGGAGGAAAGGGAGGGGCTCAGAAGGTTGAGGACGCCTCGGAGCGCCTTCGTCCTGTTCTCCCCTGGGGCCCAGGACGCCAGGTTCTGGAGTGTACCACGTTACCGGGTTTCGAATCCATCCAGAAACCTGAGCGTATCCCCGGGTCTCAGGGTCGCCACCCTATCCCTCTCCTCATCTCGGGTCCTCCAGGTTCTCTCCGATCCCCTCTCCCATTCCTACCCTCACCCCCACCCCCACCTACAGCCAGCTGTGCCCGTATTTATAGCGGTGCAGCTGAAGCCACTTCACTTCCGAAAGGGATCGTCCCGCTATCCAGGCTTCGGAACACCCCCGCACCTGTTCCCGGCGCGCGCCCAGGGCTAGGGGACGGGACGACATCTCTTTCTGGAGTCGCGTCGGGGAGGAGGCTAAAGTGCCTCTCCTCGCCAACTTCTCCCCTCCTTTGGGCGCCTTCCTCCCCTCTCCGAGGCACTGCCCCTCGTGGAGACCTCTATCTCCCCTCCTCCCCAGCGCCACCCCGCCTTCGAGTCCCCCGTCTGACCTCAGGACCCCCTCCTGCACAGCAACCCAAGCCGCCTCCTTCCCAGGCCCAAAGCCCCAGCTCCACCTGTCCCCCTCCTCGCCTGATTTGCTCATTGTCCTGGATCGCGGGTCCCTGGAGCCTGGTGGGCAGGGGTCTGCATACAGAGTCAGGAGCCGGCCAGCTTCCCACCCATCTCTGGGCAACGCAGGCAAACCAGGAGCCTGGACACAGAGGCAATGTTCCCTGGGAGGCTCTGGGGGCCTTAGGTGAACCTCTGAGGAGGGGGTGCTCAGGTAGGGGTAACAAGGAACTGTCCCAGGTTGGAGAGGGGTTAGTGGGCCGTTGCCCTGGGTCGGGGCTTGGAGTCCCTGACTGAGGTAGGTGTGTCTGGGACTGGTCCCCCTCCCTGTTAAGTGACACAGCAGGTTCCCTGACCGCATATTTCATCTCCTTCCCCTGGGCTGTGTCGACCACCCACAGCCTCTGAAGTTGGAAGACTCCCCCAACTCTGACCCTGTCTGGATAGTCTCTGGAAACTGGGGAGCAAAGCCCCCCACTACGCCCTGCCGGGACTCAAGGGGGTTGCAGGGGGCTGCAGGCTGGCTCCCAAGCTGTCTCCTAGCAGAGGCAGAGGTAGCCTTCCCCCCTGTGCAGAGAAGGGGCCCGACCACCCCCTCCGTCTTCCCCAGAGGTCACCAAGGTAGTGCTCCCACCAGTGGCATCCTCAGAGCATGTCCAAGAGAGCCACATTGGAGCAGATTCTGGAGGGAACTCAAGAAGGGTAAGTGGGGACCGTGAGCCTGGACAGAAGACTCTTAGACAAACTGGGTGGTCATTGGAGAGGAACGTGGTATCAGCAAAAGAATTTTAAAAACTGCCTTGAATATTGTAAACACTCACGAAACAGATGCTGTTAAATATGCTTTTATTAGATTACAATTAAAATTATTATCCTTATGACAATTATTACCAGTTCCCCATGCTTTGGGCAGATCTCAAATGGCTCCAAAGGCTGTCATTCCTTCACCTCCCAGAGGAAGGGCTCAGAGCAATAGCAGGCAGCAAGGGACTCGCAGCCCAAGGTCTAGGACCGAGCTTGGCCTCGGTTCTGATTTTAATGTGTTGGTTTCAAAGGCCAGGATCAGGAGCTTCCGGCCTCTCTGGCTGTCAGGAAGCAGGAATGAGGCCTCTCCAGGGAGCATGAAAAGCTGGAATCAGCTTCCAGGATCTTGGTGGCCAAGGTGGGGACAGCCCTGATAGAGGCAGGATAGTGGGAGGCATCCAGCCTGGCCTCTCCCAGCTGCCTGATCACTGGCCACCCTGAGCTGGGCCTGAATGCTGGCGCTTTCAGCGAATGTGAATTCATCGAGCAAATATACAAATTTATTTATTTCCAGGCTCTGGGAATCCAGCGGTACCTGTGACAGATGTTAATAAAAGAACTCCCAGAGAGTTTCAAAGAATCAGAGACTGCAAGGAAATGAGTGAGCAGAAGGTCTACCCTGGGGAAGTGACTGAGAAGAGAAGAATGAGGAGAGAGAAGGGAGTCTGGTGATGGAACAGGAGGAGCAAAGACCCTGGGGCCACACAGAGCACAAATGGTGCAGAAGCTGTGTGGCAGTGAACAAGCCAGCTTTCTTCTCCCTCAGAGCCTCATTGACCCCACCTGTGAAGTGGGGATAATTCTGACACCTTGTAGAACCTACCTCTCCAGGTGGTGTGTGTGTCTGTCTGGTACTAGGCTCACCCTGTCCCTCCCCATTCAGATGTCAGCTCCCCAGACAGGAATCCCTGCACATCCCATTTACTGCTGTCACTGCTGGGGCTGGCATGCAGTAGGTGCTCAATCAATACTTGCCAGATGCATAAATTACAAGCATTAGAGAACACTGAGTATACCCCAGGCCCCGTGTTTAGTGTTTTCTAACTATTAACTTATTTAATTCTCCCAGAAGCTCCATGGGTGCCAGGGTTAGGGGTAGGAGGTTGGGGAATGGGGTGGATGGGGAGGCGGGAGAGGTAGTGGTGGGGGGCAGTGGGTACTGTTACAATCCCATGTTGACTGGGGAGAAGGAGGCAGAGAGTGGTTATGTGTCCCCGAGTCCTCCCCTGTCTGCCTGTGGGTTGTGAGTCCCTCGGCATGTTCACGTACCTGCAGGTGGCGGGGAGAGGGCAGTGCCCCGGGCTGAGGGGCAGGCAGGTGGGCAGCAGGGCGCTTTCGCCCAGGTGGAGTCCGGCCTCCTGGCCTTGTTTCCCTCTCCTGTGGCAGCCCCTCTCACCCATGTGACCTGGCCCAGGCCTAGCTGCCAACCTCGGAACTTGAGTACCCCCGCCTCCCCACCCCACACCCAGGAAAGCGGACAATCAGTTAGGAGTGGCAGGACCTGCCTAAATGAAAGGCCTGCTCTCACGAGGAGAAGTGGGAAGGAACTGCTGCAGGCGGCAAGAGCCAGGTGGGGCTAGGGCTAAGGGCCCCCAATCCACCAGTGCCCACCACCTGCTTCTCCATGAGTCCCTGTGTCAGCCATTATTATGTTTATCATCGTTAGGCCGGAGTTATTTACAGATCCGAGTAGGGTAGACTTCAAGCCCTGCTAGTCACAAGCATTTATTGGAGGCTGGATGCGAGGACACAGAATGGGCAAGACACACCTCCCAGGGCCTTGCAGGCAAATGGGGGTGACAGACACATCACAAGGTGACCCACACAGAGTGGTAAGGGCTGTGATGGGGACACACAGTGATAGAGACCAGAGGGGACATCAGGGTGGACTTCCTGGAGGAGGTGACACACGAGTTGCAGTCTGAAGGGTAATAGAAGCAGGTCCATGTGTTCCAGTTGGCTAAAGGTTGCTAGTCAGTTGATTGATTCCCTTGGGTATCCAGGTGAGCCCATGCGGTCACAGGGGCCTGGAAAAAAGGAAGGCAAAGAACCCACGCAATGTGAGAGCAACTGGGCCGCCACGCTGGCTGTGCAGATGGAGGAAGTGGGCATGCGGAGGAGATAGCCCCTCTAGAAGCTGGAAGAGACATGGAAGAGATTCTCCTCCAGACGAGAAGGATCAGCCCTGCTCACACCTGGCCAGGTGAGACCTATGCCTCACTCTTGACCTCCAAAAGTTTCAAATAATAAACTTGTGTTGTTTTAAGCCAGAAAGAGGGAGAGAGTGGGAGAGGGAGAAAGGTGTATGCCTGAGAGGCCCCCAGCCAGGCTCCCAGCCAGGCTCCCAGCCACACCCACGCCTGTCCTTGCAGGGCACCTGGGGCCCTGTGGCTCTGGCCCAACCTCCTCCCCATTTCCCTGGCTTGTACTGGAGACCCCTCCCTGAGGGGCCCTAAGGTCCCTGAGGTCCTGGGCTCATCTGTGACACCCTCTGGGGATCTGGATCCTGACCAGAACTGGATCTCAGAGAGGGGGGCCCCATTCCCCCTGAGATGTGGGTGTTCACACCACCCAGGCCTAAAGTGAGGGGAGAGGCTGTATTCTCGATGTCCGTACTGCATGTGATGATGAGGGCAGTTGCCCTGCCTTCTCTCACATGCTTCACCCCATCACTGCCTCTGCGTCTGGGGTGGGGGGTTTCATCTCACTTTACAGGGGAGGGAACCGAGGCCCAAAGATGGGGACGGGTCATCAAGGGACATAGTTTCCTCCCCAGAAAACCAGGAATGAACACCCACTGTGTTCCAGGCCCCACGCTGGGGGTCCTAGGTTCACCACAGTGGCCAAGGCTGGTTGGGGCCCCATCTTCTTGGGGCTCACAATCCCGTGGGAGTGACAGATTTGAAACCAGGCAGTTACAACTTAGGGTGATGGGGTCATGATGAGGGACACCCAGGTATTTTGTGGGTACAGACAAGGCACTTGGCTCAGTCTGGGGGTCAGGGAAGGCGTCTCAGAGAAGGGGAACTGACACTGAAGCCTGGAGGCTGAGTAGGAGTGGAGAGGGGACAGAGTGTGGGCCAGGTAGGCGGCATGGCAAGGCCCCGGGCTGAGAACCAGAGAAGAAAATCTCTATAAAGGCTGAAGAAGAGAGCATGAGGTGGATGATGCTGGTAGGGGTTAACCCGTCCCACATGGGTCTGATTTGTTATTTAGGGGATCATTTTTGTCTGGTAAACCTTTTATATTCTTTCACTTTTAAGCTTATCCACATCATTTTTGACCTTTTATTATGAAAAATTCAAACATGTATAAAAGTAGAGAAAATAATAAACTCCCATGTACCCATCATCCATGTCAACACTTATCAATTTATGACTAATCTTGTTTCATCTCTTTTGCTATTATTTTGAAGAAAATTCCAGAACCATATAATTTATTCATATAAAGATCATTTGTGTCTCTGAAGAATAAGGACTCATAATAAAAAATTTAATAATACTTTCATAATATTATCAAATATCCCATCAAGACTTCATTTTCCTTTTTTTATTTTGTCTTTTAAAAAAAATATATATATAGTTGGCATATGATATCACATTAGTTATATTAGTTTCAGATGTATAATATAGTGATTTGACATTTTTATACCTTACAATGTGATCACCCCACTAATTCTAGTAATCACATCCACCTTGTCACAACATTATTGACTATATTCTTGTTCACCTTTGTCACTCATTCCCCCCACCCCTCCCCACTGGCAAGCATCCTTTTTGGCCTCTGTTTCTATGAGTTTGTTTCTGTTTTGTGTGTTTGTTTTCTTCTTTTTTTAGATTCTACAAATAAGTGAAATCATACAATACTCATCTTTCTTGGCCTTGTTGCACTTAGCGTAATACTCTCTAGGTCCATCCATGTCGTCTCAAATGGCAAGATGCCATTCTTTTTTATTGCCACGTAATATTCTGTTGTGTGTGTACACCACGTCTTCTTGAGCCATTCATCTGTCTGTGTACACTCAGGTTGGCTGCATATCTTGTAAATGATGTTAATATTATTTGTTAATACAACTATTGTAAATAGTGCTCCAGTGAAAACAGAAGCGCATATATATTTTTTAATTAGTGTATTCATTTTCTTCAGGTAAATATAGAGAAGCGGAATTGCTGGATCACTCTGCTGCTCTATTTTCAGGTTTTTTTTGTGAAACCTCCAGACCATTTTCCATAGTGGCAGCCCCCATTTGCAGTCCCTCCAGCAGAGCACGAGGGCTCCCTTTTCTCCATGTCCTCGATAGCACTTGTTTGTTGATTTCTTGATGATGGTCATTCTGACAGGTGTGCAGTGATATCTCATTGAGGTTTTGATTTGTATTTTCCTGATCATGTTGAGCATCTTTTCATATGTTTATGTCTTCTTTGGGAAAATGTCTATTTATGTCCTCTGCTCATGTTTTGATCAGATTGTTTATTTTTTTGTTATTGAGTTATATGAGTTTCTTATATATTTTGGGTATCAACCCCTTGTCAGATATATCGTTTGTGAATATCTTCTCCCATTCAGTGGGTTGTCTTTTTGTTTTGTTGATGGTTTCTTTCACTGTGTAGAAGCTCTTTGGTTTGATGCAGTCCCTTTTGTTTATTTTTGCTTTTGTTTCCCTTGATCTTGGGGACATGTTCAAAAGATATTATTCACACTTATGTCAAATAGTTTATTACCTATGTCTTCTGGGAGTTTTATGGTTCCAGATCTAATGTTTGAGTCTTTCATCCATTTTGCATTTATTTGGTTTTAGAAAGTAGTTTAGTTCCATTTTTTCCCCACATATCTGTCCAGTTTTTCCAACACCACTTATAGAAGAGACTATCTGGACCCCATTGTGCATTCTTGCCTCCTTTGTCGTAGATTAGCTGACCAAGCGAGGGGTTTACTTCTGGGCTCTCTATTCCATTCATCTCTGTGTCTGTTTCTATGCCAGTACCATGCTGTTTTTATTATTATAGCCTTGTAATGTAGTTTGAAATCAGGGACTGTGATACCTCTCACTTTGCTCTCTTTCTCAAGATTGCTTTGGCTATTTGTGGTCTTTTGTGGTTCCATATACATTTTAGGATCATTCTAGTTCTGAGAAGAATGTCATTGGTATTTAAATAGAGATTGCATTGAATCTGTAGATTGCTTTGGGTAGTATGGTCATTTTAATATTAATTAAGACTTTCAATCCATGAGCATGGTGTATGCTTCCATTTGTTTATATCCTTTAATTTCTTTCTTTAATAGTACAGTTTTCTGAACAGCTCTTTCACTCCTTGGTTAAATTTCTTCCCAGATATTTTATTCTTTTTTATGAAATTGTAAATGGAATTGTTTTCTTAATCTCTCCTTTTGATTATTTGTTATTACTGTATAGAAATGTGACAGGTTTATGTATATTAACTTTGTATGCTGTATGTATTACTGAAATCTTTTATTAATTCTATTCATTTTTTTTGGTGGATTCTTTAGGGTTTTCTGTATATAGTTTTATGTCATCTGCAAATAGTGACAGTTTTACTTCTCCCTTTCCAATTTAGATGCCTTTTAGTTCTTTTTCTTGACTAATTGCCATGGCTACAACTTCCAATACTATATTAAATGATAGTGGTGAGATCGGGCATCCTTGTCTTCCTGATCTTAGAGGGAAGGCTTTCAGCTTTTCACCATTGGGTATGATGTCAGCTATGGGCCTGTCATATATGGCCTTTATTACATTGAGGTAAGTTCCTTCTGTACCCACTTTGTAGAGAGTTTTTATCATAAACGGATGTTGAATTTTGTCAAATGCTTTTTCTGCATCTATCTGGATAATCATGATTTTTATTCTTGATTTTATTGATGTGATGAATCACATTAGTTGTTTTGTGGATGTTGAACAACCCTTGCATCCCTTCCACAGTTTAAAGCAGGATCCAAATTAGATCACACACATAATTGGTCGATATGTCTTTAAGCCTCTTTTAGTCTATAGGTTCCCATCAGTCTCTTTTCCTTGTATCTTATTTGTTGATGAGGCAGTAGAGCGTTTTAGGTGTGTTTCTCAAAAGAATGTAGAGATAGGTTTTGTTTGCTTGTTATTGTTTCTGCGCATCCAATCTGAGCGTCTGTGTCTTTCAGGTGATGAGTTTAATCCATTTATATGTATTGCATTTACAGACATGTTTGAGCATGTCTCTCACCTTCTTTTATTGTGTTTTCTGTTCAGTGTGATTTTTTTCCATTGCTTCTTTTTTGTGTCCTTTTTAACTTTCTGCTGGATTTGTCAGGTTTTCTTTTTTCTTTTTATTCTCTCCAGTGATTTGGAAACTCTTCATTCTATTTCTGTCCTCTGAGTGGCCCCATTTATACTTTTTAACATACACACTTAGCTTATCATGGCAGTAAGTTAAGCAGTGTCTCTTTGCATCTCCTAACAAGATGAGATAATAGGATTGACAGTCCCCAGACCCCTGCCACTATGCCTGTCACTCTCCTTTGGTATTTTGAGTCTTGCCTTGGCACACCCAAGAGTGGAGATAGGGGGTAGGTACCCAGGCAGGTCATCATCTGTCAGCAGAAATGACAAAAGAGGTGGAGATGGATTTCAGAGGCTCTCACTCTCTATACAGCTTCAGGCAGATTTCTCTTTGGTCCTGTTTTCCCATCTGTGGGAAAGCATAGAGAGTCCCTCCCATGCTAACATTCGAGAATTTTGAGCCTCTCACTTTCTCTTTTGTTCCTACTACTTGGGGCAAAAGACAGTGCCAGCACCTGGAGTGCAGGACCGAGATGCGGGGTTGGGGGGTGGGGGCCTCCCGGAGCTGAAGGAAAGAGCTAATGTCATTATTTACTCCACTGAACTAAATAATCTCAGAAATTGCTCATTGGGGACTGATAATTAGATTAGGTTTCACACACAATTAGGCCTTCAGAGCTGAGGCATTTGTGAATGAGTTCAGGAAGAAGCCAGGCTCCCTGCAGAGAGCCTAAAGGTGAGGGGGCAGTGAGGGGGTCCCCAGCCCCAGGAGAGGGTCAGATGTGCCTGCCAGAGGCAGGTCCGGGTGTCCTGATGTTAGTGGGTCCAGCGGTTGCTGGAGTTGGAGGCCCACCAATCAGATTCATCTTGTCATTGTTCAGTTATTAGTTAACTTATATTTGGAGAGTATTTTAAGAACATAAAATTTGGGGAATAATATCACTTAAGCACTATCTTCAGTTAATGGACACAGTTAATGTTTTGTCACTTTTGCCTGAGATTTTTGTTTTTCTTCTTATGTAAAAAAATGCAGAACGATCTATTTAAAATCTAAGATCCATCCCTTTTCCTCCCACCACCCTCCAGGGCCTCCTCCTCCCTCTGGGTGAAAGGCCCAGTCCTCCCCAAGCCCACAGGGCCCAGCTTGACCTTCCCTGTCCCCTCCCTGCCCTCCCTTCCTCCTTCCCTTCTCTCTCTTCTCTCTTCCTCTGACACACCGGGCGGGCGGGTGGGCGCAGTCTAATCTCAGGACCTTTGCACAGGCACTGCCCTCTGCCAGGAATGCCTTTCTCCCTAGAGTCATTCCTTCCTAGTGATTGGTCACCTAGTCATTCTTTACCGCCTCAGCTTCCCTCTTCTGTACAGCATTAATTCTTCCCCCAGATCACAGCCTCCCCTCCCCATTCCTCTCTGAACAAACCCTGTACTGGCTCCAGCCCCATTCCACCGCAGCCTGACTGTGAGGAGTGGGGTGTTGGCTATGGGGGAACTTCTGGGCTTCAGCACTGACCAAGACTTGTCTGGTGGCCTCAAGATAACTGCTGAAGGAATGCAAACCAGCAATTCAGATATTTATGGTTTGACTGTCACTCTGAGTCTCTGTGACCAAGCAGGTCTCTCTCCAGGTCTCTCTGGTGGTTTTCTCTCTGTCTCTTTATCCATGCATATCTCCTGTCTTTGTGGGTCTCTGTGTCTGTACCTCTCCCTCTGAGTCCCTGTTCCTCCAGTGGGGCACCTGCTTCATTTCCTCCCTCCCCCTCCCTCAACTTCCCCCTCCTCATTCACTCCCTCCTCCCC
>PVKZ01009067.1:0-12651 GCA_004027375.1 Macroglossus sobrinus
TTGGCTCTGTAGTTCTAGAATAAATTCTCGCTTTGAAATTTACAATTTTAAAAATTAGTCTAGCAACCTATTTTACTAATCTAAAGTGGAATAAAAATATGTAAATTACAGTGCATGTAGAACACTTAATACTCAACCAGTCATTTATAAACACTCAATAAATGTTACTTAGCTTAATTATTATTTTAATGCAATTGCTATGTTACTGTTTCTGATACACATCAATTAATATAATAGAATTCTTTAAACAGGAGTCTGTTGTCAGTGTGGTATCTTTTTCTACAATGTTTTGTTCAATTTTTAAAAAGTCTTTTGATGGTTAATAACTAATTTTAAGTAAGCATTTTATGGAGACTATGTCATCCTGATTTTTATTCAAGTCAAACTGCTTTTATTTAATCAAAGTACATGTATGAGAAAGTATGTTAGACCTATATGATTCGATGACTTCTAAAATGAAGATCATTTTTCAAATATAAAAGGTCATATATGTAATTAATCATATAATTATATTTATTCATTTCAAAATTTACAAATAACACTTCCTGGTCGTGTTGCTTATGGGGTTTCACATTACAAACCAGATTATGCATGTGTGCATGCACTTGAGTAATTTTCCACAGCCTAAAATTTGAATATTATAAGATATTCTCAAATATATTTTATTCTTGTTTTCATCCTAAATTGTACAAATAAGGATATCAATGTTGCTTTTATTTGATTGTATATTAACTCTACTTAAATTGTATCATATCTAGAATTTATAATTTACCATTAAATGAATTGGACCAGTAGACAAACAGGAGAGCAGAGACATACCTCTGTAGGCCAGAGAGGTGTGCATCTTTTAGCAGGACACCAGGTTACTCCTATAATTTCCGTGGTCTTCACAGCCTGCATGTGAAGACTCAGAGTGAAACAAAGTTAAAAAAGTAGATTTCTCATTAACGTGTCACAAAGTTTGAACAGGAAATTCTGTACTTGAGCTATTTTGAAAACAGCTTATCTCGTTTCACAACTCTAGAATATAGGAGACTTTGAGCTCCTTTACTTTGTCCATTGGCAAGTGGACAAAAAGTATTTTTATATGCTAAATGATTTCTGGGGACAAAAATCTTGGCCATCATGCTGTTGAACTGCTTCCATCTTCATCACAAACACTGAAATCCCAGGCCTTGTTAAGAGTATATTACATGTTTAAGTTCTACTCTTAGTCATGATTACTCAATCATGGCATTATATACTTCTATTACTCTCATTATGTCATTTCTATTACAGAGAAAAATTCTAAAATCATAAACCCATGAACAATAGGTATTTAATGATATTGATCACTAATATTCTAAAGAGTTACTACATTTTCAACTTTATTATCACTGTCACAACAATCAAATTTATCTTCCTAATTTCTCTGTCTTCATAATAAAAATCACTGCATTCTATTTTACTATTAGATATAAGTGCTTTATACTTTCCTTGAAAAAATCAATTTCTCTGTGAAAGATAAAACATTAAAACAGCATTAAACTATATCACAAAGAAAGAGATTGAAATATTGAATACTATTCATTATTTCATTCATTAATTTATCCTCCATAACTAGTTATCTGTATTTTAATAGAAATACTTTTACTGACAAAAGCCCAAGTCTCACTATATAGGAGGAAATAAAGGTAATTTTTTTAAATTTCACTTATCCAAAAATAAAGAGGGCAAGAAAAGTAGACTTTGAAAGCACAAATTAAATGACACACTAGTATCAAAAAAAAAAACATAAAATCTAAATTACTGTGGATTAGATAGAATTCTTTTCATCTGACTTCTTGTGTATCAAAAAAAGGGAATTTTTATCATTCCTAAGGAAATAAAATTAGAAGTAGCATATGATCTATCAACCCCACTTCTTGGTACATATCTAAAAAATAATATGATTATCTCAAAGAGATATCTGTACTTTCATGTTCATTGCGAATTATTCACAATAACTAAGATAAGGAAGCAACTGAAGTTTTTCAATGGATGAATAGATAAAGAAAATACTATCCACACACAGAATACATTATTATTCAGACAAGAGAAACAGATAGTTCTGTCATTTATGACAAGGATGAAACTTTAAGGTATTTTGCTTAGTTAAATAAGTTATACAGAAAAGACAAGTAATATATGATATTTATACATGGAATTAGAAAAAATCAAATTCATAGAGACAGTAGAAAAGTGGTCTCCAGTGGCTACAGTGTGGAGAAAATAGGAAGATGTTGGTAAAGGGGGAAAACTTTCAGTTATAACTTTAATAAAACCTGAGGATCTAATTTATTGCGTGGTAACTACAGTGAATTGCTTTGTATCACATAATTGAAATTTACTGTGAGATAGAACCTAAATGTTCTCTCCTAAAGGAGAAAAGGTAACAAAATAGAGCATGCATTGAAAATTTTCAGTTGATATATGCATACCGATTACAAGTTCTAAAAAAAAAATTCTATAATATGCTTTAGGCACACTCTTTAAATACAACTTTTAAAAATCCTATGAACAATGTTATCAGTTATTACCTGTTATATTCTGAGAAGTATAATTGAGGTAAGAAAATGATAAAATAAAAGTATGGGGTCTTAAAAACATGCAGTTCATTAACACAAAAGAATAAGAAGGTCAACGCAAACAGCTTTGCCTAAGTGAATCTTATGCTTCATATGAGGAAAAAAGGTTAGCAGAAGTTTTCATATTTTGCAAGAAAAAAAAGCCTGAATCATTTAAAGGTAGTAGTTTGATTTTCATAGCTTCAGTTTTTAATATACTTAACTATTAAGATGCAAAAATGCACTTATGCCATCAAAGATATTATTTCCATTGCATCATTGAAGAAAGAAACAATAATGTGACTATTGTTTTCACTTTTAACCAAATGGCTTAGCTGTGCAAAAGACTCTAAAATAAATTATCTGAAAATAATTACTAAAAAGAAAGTTATCGGGTCTAGGTATCATGTTTACGCATCATGCATTTCATCATTCTTTTTCTAGTTATTTTTTTCTCTCATCTGCTTCGCACTCTATTCCTAAACTGTCAGAATCAGTAAATATGAGAGAAAGCGCCAACAATGGGAGGCAACGGGCATTCAATTGGAATTCACTGAGAATATAATATTTCAACAAAAACGTGAAGTTGGTGTGAAAACTAGCAATGCATAAAAATAGAGAAGAGCATTTCTAATTGAACCAACAGATAGTGAAATTTCCTCCTGCAGAAGCATGCCTGACATCTTCGAGGATCAGCAAGGAGGCTGGTAGAGCTGGAGCAGAGTGAGTGAAGGGAACAGTGTTAGACCATGCCTTCTCAGCAGAGGAAATATTCTCAACAAGAGAATAAAAATAGATCCCTAAAGGTAGCGAAAATATCTTACTTTATGTAGAAAGCAGAGATATACACAAAGTACATAGAGAAAAGTGTTGCATATTGTGGTTGTGAACTTTCATGGGCATGGACTAAGAGAACACATCTGCAAAGGGTGAGGGAGAAGCAAGGTTGAGAAACACCGTGTTAGAGGATAAGATGAAAGAGGTAACAGGGCTCAGATTGTACTTTTTATAAGGCTTTAACTTCTTCATTGGGAAGCGTGGAAAGACACTTGTGGGTTTGAAAAGATGAGGAACTGGCTCTCATTATATTTTAATGGTGTCATTGTGACTGCTGAAGTGAAATACAGAGTGAAGTCGAAAATAGGGACACTCAGAATAATTCAGACTCGACATGATGTTGACATAGACCAAGGTAAACAGTGGAAATGATGAATAATGGTTGGATTCTGGCATATTTTGAAGTTAGTGTTAACAGGACTCTAACATATGGCTGGAGAGGGAAGAAGAAAGTCGAGAGTAAAAATTATTTTTGCCTTGAAAAACTGGAAATGTTATGCTTCTATTTAATAAATTAAAAAATATATATATACTCGAGGAGATGTGGGATAGAGATCAGGAGTTTGTTTTTGGATGAACATGTTAATATGAATTTTTCTATTAAACATACAAATAGAGCTATGAAATAGAATGTCAGATGTCTAAGTCCTGAGCTAATGGTGCGGTTTGGCCTGGAAAATATAATATTTGGGCTTAAAACTAAAGGTCTGATAATATCACACAGGAAATACATGTGGATGTAAAAAAGAGGAAGTCCAAGCACTGAGCCTGTGACACTCAGAAGGGAAGAGGTAAAGGGGAAGATGTGAAACCAGCAACAGGACTGAAAGGAATAGCAATGACATAGGGGGAAAACCAAGTAAAAGTATTGCCCTGGTGCCAAATAAGGAACCGGTTTCCAAGATGAATGAGTGATCTACCTTGTCTAAGGTTACTACTAATTCAAGTAAAATGAGAATTTATTCTTGGACGTCCAAATACAGGGTTTAATTTTAGTGGGCTATTGGGGCAGAAATTAAATTTGTTATAGATTTTAAAGGTCATAGAAGGAGGACAATAAGAAATAGTATTACTGTGATTGAACCAGGTGTTATTAGATGTATTTATTTTCTGAGAGTGATGAATTATACTCCTGAATCTGAGTATCACATGCATTATCAATCCCAAATACAATCAGCTGCATTCTCTTCTCACATCATATATTCTCCTTTTCTATATCTTGTCATTCTTTAATAAAATTTTACCTTTTGCTCTTCGTGTCTTCTATAGTTTCTACTTTATTTTCTCTTTTCTTCTAGTGCTCCTTCAATCCACTTCTCTCCCTAGATGATTCTGGTCTGTTATTCAATCACTCTACTGATTTTTTTTATTGAAATAAATTTGTTCCCATTTCTAAGATTCCCATCTGTGACTTTTTTCAAATTTTCTGGCACCTCCACAATACCTGAACCTCAGGAACTGACTTCTTTCTTTGTTGTGTCCATGTCCATCTCTTAGCATTTTAGTAAATTTAGATATTTTTACTTTATAAACAAAATTCAAGAACACCATCATTTTGTGTCTTTATTACGCTGGTGCATGATTTGAAACGTTGGACTATGACTTTCAAACCCTAAGTGGCCATGGTGTAGAGCATCTCCAGAAGTTTCCCATTTCTACTTTACATTCATAACTATATTTTACACTAATAGTTACATATTTATATTTTTCCCCCATTATCCCAAGAAATCTTTCTACCTGATAGTTTCAAGAAGAATCCCCATCCCCTACATGTTGCTCCTTACCTCTTTATTTGTCTTTGATGGCAAATAGTTCTGAAGGATAAAGCAGTTCTGACAAACTTCAACCACAGTGATGCTGCTTGTTGTTGTTCCTTTATATCAGAGCGTAACTGTTGAGATGAATAAGAGTTTAGCTACATATACAGAAGTCACAATTTTCCCAAGAATGATTCAGGTAATCTGATTACTTTTCTTTTAAAATCTGGTTTTGATCAATTAATTTTCTGTTTAGACTTAATCTCCTGATCATTTGGTTTGGTGACTTTCTCCTCAAAAGGTTGGTGATTCTTGTTGGTCTATTTATGCTGATAATTGGAACTCTAAGTTTGAACAATATTTTTCGATCACAAAGTAGTATTTCTATTAATTTATTATAATATAAGACAATATATAAAGAAGTTTATCTCTGACAGCACTGAAATTGTGGGGGTAACCATGTAGTTAATCAGAGTATGTGAATATCTGTATTCTTCTTTCTGGGATTTTCATAACTCTACAACCAAGTAGTCATAACTGGTGATACCCTGTCTTCGATGCCACATTTAGCATAAAGTTTGCCATGTCTTTGTCTGAATACACTTTCCAAAGTGCCTTTCTCTCAAAGCCATAATTACTAGGCAAACTGTATTGCTTTTACTATTTTCTAGGTTCAAAAAGAGGGCACATAGCCTAGATCATCATTGCAGCAAATTGAAGAGTTTTATGGAGGTATTGAATTTCTTGCTCTGAAGATGGTTCTAAGCATTCATCTGACTACTTTAATTATATGTTACCTTCAAGCTGATCTTAAATTTCTTCTCTCTGTTTGATTTGCTATGTTTGTTATTTAACTGATTTCATTTATAATTTAACTTTTAATTAATGTTTATAATTTCATTTACAATAAAATTCATTTCCTATGAATTCCATTGTATTTGTGTACCATGTCAAAGGCTTTACAAAATATATTTTTTCTGTATTCATTTTATATTGTTTTCTGGTAGAAATTGGTAATTTGTAAAATATCTCCTACAGTTTCAGGAGAGATGACACGAGCAGTGAAGTAACTATATACACTAAATCTGTTCAACTTGATCCAATAAAGAAATAATATTTTTAAATGGAGAAAGTTATCTGTTGATTCACTTTTATTTTTCTATTCAAATAGCCAAAAGTTACCTCTGTTAAAATGTTCCACCAGAATAGCTATGCCTTTTTTATAAAAACCATATAGGGATCTTTGTGAAAATATATACCTATGTTATATGGATAAATACATATGTATTTATATTTATAAAAAGTGTATATCATACACATATATATTGAAGATACTATTGTACAGTACAAATTACTACAAGAAAAGTTATTGAGAAAGACAATTGGGGAAACACGGTTTTCTTGGCCAAGAATCAAAAGGAAATAAAAGACAAATGGAGCATTTAAACCATTGTATCATTCAAATAGACTAGGTTACCCTACAAGGACAAGTAATCCCAAAGTGTCAGAGTCTTACATCAACAAAAGTTTGTTTCTGCAGCAAGAGAGCTTTATTTCGTACTCTTGCCTTATAACCTCTTTCTTACCCATGTCATCTTCTCTTATAAACACAATTTTTACAGAGTAGCCTCTGTCTGGAACATAGCTGGCCCTTGTGTCAGAGAAAAAAGAGCTACAGAAAATCATGACTGCCTCTTAGTATTTCATCTCAGACATGTCCATCTTGATATCAACAAGGTGAAGTTCATAATCTCTTCATCTGAAACATCAGCACACCACAGCCATTAAAGTGAATTTAACTGTTACAAACTCAGCTAGACCGATTACATTTAGTAAGTAAGTGGAATAAATAAAATAGTAGTGGTATAAAACAATATTGAAGAAAAAATATTAGTCTGTGTATAAAAATCTCAGAAAAAGATATAAATAGACAAACACACACACACACAGATATATATATAAATAAAATAAATACCAACAAGGGCTAGATATTTTTAAAGCTATAAAAAGACAATATTAAGAAGATATGGATAAGTTATCATTTCTCTTGAGAAGAGTCACATTTTTCTGGGTTTTCATATAAGGTACTTTAAATATTAGATCCCTTCTGATGTATGGATTCAATTATGATTATCTGAATAGTATTGATTGATTGATTGGTTTTTTAGGAGGCAATTTATCAAGCTGGACTGGCACTGAAGACTGTCTTGGTTGACAGCTCAAATCTCAGTTCTGTAATTTCTTTTTCACATAAAGACTATTTTGATGTCTGCTAGAAATTGTAGCAGTTTATACACCATGATTATTATTCCTATTCTTTGGTTCTTTTCGTTAGGGATTTTACCATCATTTTGCAGTGCCTTAGGTTGTCTTAAACTCTATCTTCTGCTTTTTTAGATAGGAAAAATAGGAAGGTTTGTATTAGCATTTTAGCCAAACTAAATGCAATTGAATTTGGTCTGCCTTCACAGTAGAAGCAGTAACTCACTTTGTGAATTTTATTCCTCAAAGTCTGAACTATTTTCCCCAACTTTTTGCCTCCCTCCCATCACCAGAGTGGGCTATGTGTGTGTATATGTGTGTATATGTAGTTTGTCCAGAGTTTATAACTGTTATCATGAGATGATCCAGTAGGAGTTCACTTAATTATATCAGAAGCACAAGTCCAAATTCCTCTGGATTTAAATGTCTCTTTATTGATGTGACAGTGATCTTTAATTGTAATACTTCTGGGAACGTCATGACCTCTATAGTGTTTATTAAATTTTGAGGTGCCTCTCTGTTGCTAGCATTTCATTCTTTGTCTGTATTTATGCATTTTACTCTTCTAGTAATTATACTGTTATCGAATTTCATTTCAGTATCTCTGAGAGGGAATATTGGATTACATTGACATACATAATTTAGAACAGAAGAGAAATAGAAAAACAAAACACAGAAAATCATGGACTTATTTAGTGAATGTGTGGTTCTTATCAAGTTTAGAGATTTTCAGGGAGCAAAGCTAAATTTTTATATATTGTCTTAGGAGGAACCAGAAACACACAATGGTTGAAATTAAGGGAGGAGCCTATTAAAATGTAGGAAAGAAAAACATTATTAAAGATGATGGCTTATTGTATCCATGAATTTATACTCATTAATTACTGGTAAACAAATTTTTCTAATTAATAAATATGGAACACACATTTAGACACTCCTTCCTATGTTGCCTTTGAAACTAGCTCCCTGCAAAAACATAAATTCTGCTCTGCTCCAAATACTATAAATATATAAGAGCACCAACTTTTCTTAAAATTAGTACTAAAGTTAGTACTATTTAATTCTGTAGACCAGACGTACAAGCCCCTTATGTTTCACACCTAACCTACACTCTCGAATTTTAGATCCATAGAAAACTATCATTTTGACCCATAGGTCTCTGACTTCTCAGTGACTCTCAATTCTAAATTCACCCTTGTTTAGCATTTCACTGATATTGTCCATTATACTGATATCTGGTTGAGTTTCTTCTTTTTGCGGGGTGGTGGGCAGTATGACCTAAGCTCACTCTACCAAGTAATTCCCATGGCTTCTTATCTACACATTTAAAACTTTAAGCATTTTTTTAATGCATGTATTGAGATATATAGAAAATAGTTGGGAGATAAAAACAGGCATTCCTCATCACAACATATTAAGTAGCTTCTGTGTAATGTATTTTTCTCCATTCTCAATGGTAGGAGATACACATGTATGAATGAGGCACTCCAACTTTAAAAGAAAAAGGGCATTTTAGTCTCTTCATTTCTTGAGAAATTATAAAGCTTTTATTTGTTTCCAAATCTCAGAGCTTTTAAGGGCTATTTATATTGACCAAACTTGATAATTTCTTTTAAAATTTCTTCATTTCCTCCCCCCACTCCAAAATAGATATAGATATGTGCAAATTAATACATTGGGGAAGGAAGCTGAACTTCTTGTCCAATAAGAAAAGGAATATTCACTGCAACTTGATTCATATAAAGGAAAAGCATTCCTAGTAAAAAACTTACTCTCATTTATTTCCCATACATTAGATGCATTAAATTTATCAGCCTTTTTGAATGAAAATATCTTTGATATATATTATTAAATTGGTTAAGTCAGAGTATAATTTTGATGTCTGCCTAAAACAAATTTATTCAAACAATAAAGATTTAATAGGTGAAAGAATAAAGTTTAAGAGCACAGATCTGAGAAATCTGACATTATAAAATATTTGGGAAAGAAAATATGAAAAGATAGTATATTGTAAGAACTTAATATCATTAGGCTTTGTTTTAAAGCTCTGTGCATTATGTTACGTATTTCTCAGAATAGCTCTTATTGGTGGCTCTCATAATCATCGTCATGTCACAGGTGATGAAATGAAAGCATAAAGTTTTTAAGTAAAGATAACTGAGATGTAGTGAGTACGTATGTGGCAGGAAGTGCTTTTCAAGAGCTTTTCAAATGTTCCTCAGGTGATCCATGAATAAAACACTATTTCTATCATATTTTACAGAAAAGCAAACTAAGCCAGAACTGTTATGGGAACTGAGTCACAGGGCTAATAATGTGCATTCAGAATTTACACTCAGGTGACCTTGTTTTCTTGCCAAGTTTTTCAACTTTATATCATACTGTTAACTTTCCTTTTGTACATTGATCAAGGATTCTGGTGAAAGCAGCTATATGGTGATATTTACCCTTACACAAAATTATCTCACAATATTTTTGGCAAAGAAGAAAAAAACATAGATGGAAACTTAAGAAAAATACCCCAAAAAATTATTTCCCAATATTATCTTTTAACAAACAAATACATCTATCTCATGAAGCAACATGAGAAAACTATTTCTATGGCAGTTAATAACCCATTGACTATGGGTTATTAGTCAATGAATCTACATTTTCTTCTTTTCGCCATTAGGAAAAGAGTATACTTTGCAGACAATTAATGACAAGTTTGACCATGTGACCTGTTTTGAGAGTATAATGAGGTTGGGAAAGTGATAGTTTATAAATTCAGAGGCCACGCATAAAGAAACACAGTTTTGCTAGCCCTTCTGACAGCTGCTAATCTCTCCTCTGAGAAAGTCATGTACTAGGTAGCTCATTATTCAGTTAATTAAATATACAAAAAAGGATCTGAAATGAATCTGTAGTCTTGAGCCCAGTCCACACGTGCACAACCTATGTTAACTGAAAGCCAGCCAAACCACAACTGGGTAAATGAGAAATGAATGTTTATTTCTAAATGACAATGCAATCTTAGGTTGTTTGTAACACAATTGTAGCAATTACCTACAGCAACTCTTTATATAATATATTAAATTAATTTTGAATGTTCATATACTTTCTTTATATGACTAAAAGAAATTAATACAGAGAATATAAAAACAGCATTTACAGAGATAGGTGTATATAAAATATTAATTTATTTTAACATAATATAAGATTTCTCCCTCTTGTAATTGAACTACAGTAAAAATATATCTGAAACATGGCCAAATAACAAAAGTTCATCACAAGTTCTGTCAATGACTAGTTTGTTTTTGATTTACACAAATATATTTACTCATTTATTTTTTTTATTTGACACTTTATTTTTTTTCATTAAGTATGTTCCTAATAATAGTAATTAAGAGTGTGTCAAGTGGAGAGATAGAGAATTTAATAAAACGGGATACCTTCCAAAATATCTGAAATCTAGTAGAGGGAAAAACCAAACATGTAAAAAATATCAAAGGACACTAACTATATCCAATGAAAATGCCAGTCTCTACCAAAAAGAGAATCTAATCATCAATAATGCTGCACCAAAATTGATTCAGAAGGTAGATTATGGTTGTCTTTTCTGAGCAAGTGGGGCAGTTGCAAGTGGCTTTTATATAGTAACTCTGTAATTGTGGCATAATAACCTTGAGTGTCAATTAACAAGTCATTAATTACTCAGCTTCAAATCTGTCCTACCTTGTCTTTTCTGAGACAATGGAGGTAGATCCTACACACTTTGCTACCTTGTCAGCTCACATGATGTTAAGTTTTGTCAGGAAAAGACACTGAAGAGACACTGCCTGAATGGGCTCTTGTTTCTGGTTGCATGGTGTCTTCTTTCCTTTGGCCACTGTGGTGTGGTTGCCAGCTGTGCAAACCCAGAAATTCCTTTGGCATTCACCCTCCAGCAAGTTTCTGTGGCCAGTGTCAGTCTTAGCTCCCCCTCCTCCAGCCTCTGCCTTCTGTCACCGTGACAGAGAGATCTTCCTGCTTGCCAGTCACAGCCTGAGATCCATCCTCACCTATTCCAGCCTGCAGACTGTGGAACTAACTGCTCTATGCCAGGGCAATCCAGTGAACGTGTCCGCCATAAAGTCATCTGCAGCCACACTGCCTGCAATGTAGTCTATAACCCATCCTCAAGGAACAGGCCTGGCTCCCAGTGACTCCATCTCTTGCTAATCTTCTTTAACCATACAGAATTCCTTACTATTTACTTTTAATCCACTTTGTAGGCTGTCACCAACAAATGGTTAAGTCTTTAAATCAAAGTTCCCCTGGTTTTTGACTCCTTATACCCGTCGCTACCCAGGGTTGTTCAGTCCTCATTGTCAATTTTCAAGGGGTAAAATAAATCAATTAATTTGAAGATATGAGTAAAATTATTTACATCATGGAGACTTAGAAATAACATTTCTTCATATTATCTCTGTAATTTATACGTGATTTATTTTCATTGAAAACAAAAATTTAAAAATGTAATATATGTACCCGTAAACATAGTTTTAAAAATTAATATAGATTTTGAAATAATTTTATACCATCAAAGGTAAAGCTTCAGATAAAATATAGATATTAGGTGAATATGATGCATCACTATAGATTTATGCTCTGTAACAAATGTACCAAATGGTCAATGCTGTTAATAAAAATGGAGGCTCTGCATGTGTGGAGCAGGGGACACGGGAAATCTTGGTACCGTCCTCTTAATTTTGTTGTGAATCTAAAACTGCTCTCAAAGAAAGGACTTTAAAATAATCCTAGAAAAATAATTGCATGTTTTTTGAAAATGCTAAAAATATGCTCTTTATAAATGGTGAGATTACCATCATACCAAATTTAGGTAGGTGAAAGTGCCTGGTGTTTACAAATATATCTGTTTAATTTAAAATAGGATGTAGAATCCAACTTGTGGCTGTACAATTTCACATGTGTACAATTCCCGTTCAGCTCTGAAGTTATTGAGAACCTGAAATACAGAGAATCTTATGTCATTAATTTAGTAATATATATCTTAATGTTTTGATAAATAAGTAATTTATTTAGTCCAAATTTAGATGAATATTTAGATGAATATTTACATATCTAAATCTGAATATTTCTCATATAATTTTTCTATGGAAACAAACAATTGTCTTTACATAATTGTTTCATATTGCTGTTTGTTTCCAAGATGAATTTTTTCAAGGCAT
>PVKZ01009068.1:0-13241 GCA_004027375.1 Macroglossus sobrinus
GAATTTGTGGGGGACACAATGCAGCCCGTAACACATATAAGGAGCACAACAGAGGAAGCTTCCACGTGATTTTTGTCCCCTACTGTCCCACACATTACCCATATATTACGAGGGAAAAATTTAAGATAAACACATGGAAAAAAAGAAGAGAAATCCTTTAAAACACAAAGCCTGTTTATTTGTTGATCTGCTTTTCTTTTGGGGCCGGTGACCCAGGGCCTTGTCTGCTCTGGGGTGGCCCCGAAGCCAAGGGCTGGACAGGGGGACCCAGCATGTGGAGAGTTCCAGACCCCCAGCCCCTTCCTCCCAGCCCCTCCGACGTTCATCAGCGTCCGCCCGTGGAGATCCACACAGACGGGAGAGGACGGTCAGCCTCAGGCCTCCCCTGAATTTGCAAGACCCCCAGTTCTGACCACGGCCTCGGCTTCTGCGGCTGGAAGGAAGGTGGGCCTCGGGAGGGTGGATGGTGGAGCTTTGACATCCGGGTCAGAACCTGTCACAGATGGAGCTGGCACCTCCTCGCCTTCTGCACGGCCCAGCACGAGCCGGACCCCGACAGAATGGCAAAGTGAAAATTAATGCCCGCCGCTTGCATATCGCCTGGACGCTACTTTGGAGAGGAGCAAACAGGAGCAGAGCGAAGCCGTACATATGTTAAACTCACATCAGTAATAAAGATTAAGTAGAAGTTAATAGCATCCCAGTCATGCTTGCGGAGGTAATCTCCTTTCTGAAAATTCAAAATTAGATTTGGAGGATCGAAGCAAACAGGGGGTGAGACTTTGGCGTAATATTTTAATCAAATTGTCATGAATGAGTGGATACAATTAAGAATTCTGTCAGTCACAGTGCCGAGGCCCTTTTGTTCGTCGGCGTTGGTGGGGGGCGGTGTGTGTGCCGGGCCGTAGTGGGGGGAGATTAAACTTGACCTTTCTCAGGCTCTTCGATTTTGACCCTCTGGATGGATTTTGCCTGTCAGTCAGATGGCCGGTTTCTAAATAGATATGTGTGTGTACATATATGTTCATGCATGCTTGCAGCGCGTGCACATGTGTACACACATGCACAACACGCGTGTATCTATGCACACACGTGTGTGCACATACATGTGTGGGTGTGTGCACATGTGTGTGCATGTGCGTGTGTGCACGTGCGTGCGCATGTGTGTGCATGCGCGTGTGTGCGTGTGTGCATATGTGTGTGCATGTGCGTGTGAGTGTGTGTGCATGTGCGCGTGTGTGCATGTGCCTGTGTGTGTGTGCATGTGCATGTGCGTGTGCACGCCGAGCAACCAGGAAGCAGGGACTGGGGTCACACAAAGGATGTGTGCTGCCGAGCCGATGACAAGCCTGGCCATAAGCGCTTCCTTCACTCTCCTTGTCCTTCTCTTTGCGTCAAACGCGAGCCTCTCGCGTGCGGATGTCCTGGGTACAGGACGCGCCCACGGGAGCACTCAGGGTAGCGCAGGGCGGGTCTGCACATGCGCATTGATATCTCCCCTGCCCCCCGCCACCCCGAATGGTGGTGTAGCTGACGTCAGTGAGTGGGTGACCGCGTGCAAACTTGCTAACTTTTGCTTGAACGTCTTTCTGTGCAAGGACTTCAACTCCTGAATCAAGTCGCACGCTGCCCGTCCCTTCTCTCAGGGGTCTGTGGCCTTCCAGACCTGCCTCGCATAGCCCTGATGGTAGCGGTGCAGACAGCCAGCAACCTTTACCCTACTTCCCTCCTGCCACCTCCCCTCCCCCACAGGGCATTCATTTATTTATTTTTAATTTTGATCCACGGGTAGGTGGTGGGGTGGTAGGGGAAGAATGTCTTTAAAAATATCTTTCTTTTTCCCTTCCGCATGGACAGTCTGCCGTGTGTGTGTGTATCTTATTTATCAGCGATTATAAATCAATAAGGGGAATGCAGAAAAGCAGGACAAGTCGGGCTCCACCGTGCACGGATGCATCTGATGTGGAATGCATCGTCTCACATAGATTCGAGTTAAAAAAATAAAATTTTATTTTCTCCAAAGCTGCTGCTGCTGCTTGTTCCATCTTTCCTCGTCAAACCCGGAGTTTGCGAAATAGGCAAACGCCTTTGACACAGGATGACGGTATGTAACCAGCATTCCTGTGGTTTATTTTACCTTTCGTCCTAGCGAGCGTAAAGTTGGAGTAACTGACGCTACTCCCTCCACCAGGGTGAGCATTCTGAGGCACCTAATTATTATTTTTTAACACTGCCTTTACTGCATTTGCCTGGGGAATTATTTCAAATCAACTGACAGACCTATTGTGCTGGTGACATCACAGCCACTGGCTTTTTACACCCAAAACAAGCCTTCTGTTAATTCAGCAGTAACACACCCCACACGCAAAAATTGCATTAGCAACGTCTAACCCGCGCGCTGAGCACATTCAGAAAGAAACACGCTTGCGCTATGGGGCTCGAAAGGGAATATGCATCAAAATGCCTGGCATTTAATTTTTTCCCCCTTCTTCGGGAATTTAGCCAGTGAAATATAGCTGCCAGTGTCTCAGGCCTGCGTGCACTCTCCTGCAATATGCTTGCGATCAATCAGATTTGCATAACTAAACTGTCTGCTAGCCCGCTCCGCTGCCCAGGTGCAAGACCATTTGCATATAGAACAGTGAGGAGGTCCCAGGAGTCACTTCAGACCGCGCGACTGCTGAGCCCGCAGTCCACACAGCCCAGGAAATGAAATTGGAATGACAAAAAAAATGGGAGTGCTTGCCTGGAAGGGTGAAATATGCAGGCGCCTTGCAAAGGTTATGTTGAGATTACCAGGCGGAGGCGTCCACGGTGGGGATCCACTAGCATCCGGGCGCCACAGCACGCAGGTGGGCGGTGGGGGCTGCGTGGGGGCTCCCTGGCCCCCGCTGGTGTCTCCTTGAACCCGTGGAGCGATCCTGGGACTTCCTGGAGCTTTCCTAACGTGGAAAGAACTCCCAGCCCTGATCCCTTCGCAGGACCGGCCTTCCAGACGCTAAATAGGGGCTCTGGCACTGTGTCCTGCACAGAGCAGGCGTTGCCACGCTTCCGGGCCCTGTGCATGAACTGCTTTATAGGTGCCACGTCCCTGGCTCAGGGCCGTGGGTCACCTTCGCCTAGCCTTACGCTGACCCTGTAAGGTGGAGCTGTCGTCATCCGCGTTTTCCAGAATGCCCAGAGAGACCAAGTCACAGAGACAAATCACCGAAGTCCAGAGAGGAAGCCAATTGTTCCAAGTCACCCAGTGACTAGAGATGGATGACATTTTGGTTTCTGGGTCCCCGCTGAGGCCTGGGGGGGCCGCGCTGCGACTTCTCCTGAGGTCCCCTTCACGACTTCCTGTGCTCTAGGCACTTGCGTCTTCCCGGGTCTCCTCCTCCATAGAAAATATCAGAAAGTACACTTGATAACCGTGGGGGCATAGAGGAGACTGCAGCCCAGGCTGGATTCATTATGCTTGTTTTCATGTGCTGCTTCTGATTTTAAAATAAAATGAAATAGAAACATATTTGTGGGCCCCTGAAGGAAACCGCTGTGCTTCTTGGGGTGTCCCCCAGCTCTGCGGCCCCAGGGTCTCTGCTGCAGGAAGCCTCCCCTCTGCCTTCGTGGCACAGAAGCAGACACAGAGGGGCGTGCCGTCTCCTATGACACCTCCCGATGCCAGCGAAATAGACATTTCCTGTCCGTTTCAGCTTTCGCATAATGTTCTTTAAAAAAAAAAATAAATGTCTTTTTTAACCGTGCACATTTCGTCATCTGTTTACCGGCCCTGTGACAGCAGAATGCGGAACCCAGCCCTCGGCCACGGAGGTCTCCTGGGCCGAACCCTGGGGAGCCTGGCCTGGGTACCCGGAGGTAAATAGCTAGACCCACCTTCCACGAAAAGATGCTTTGCCGTCCCCTGTGTGGATGAGTGTTGCTTCATTCCGAGGGAGCTGTCCCTTTGCCCGCCCGATGCTAATGATAGAGATGGTAGCGTTCTTTCCCTTTCGTGGAGAGTGGAAGGGACTTAAGATGACACCCCATCCTTTCTGATTTCATTTATCCTTCTCTGGTGTAGAAAACTTATGTTTTCGTCACCCTCCCTTAGCGACTATGAGTGGGCCTGTGCTGTAGGTAAAGGAAAGACTACTTCCGTGCCCCTTCCCCTGGCACGTCTGATGTCTGATGTTTGTGTCGGGAGGGGGCAGATCAATGTCCCTTTTGGTCTGAAAGTCACTTGGTGTCAAGTTGGCCTCTGATGTGGTTCCCATAGCAACAGCTTTTTGTGCCTGGGAGGGTCAGGTACCTGTGATCTCAGCGAAGGGTGTTCACTGATTGGCGCTTTTGTCTCTTGATGGATTTGAGTTTGACCTTGAAACCGGGTGAATCCAGGACAAAGCACGTTTAACGGAAACACGGTGTGGGCCACATCACCGAGCTAGGGAATACGTGGCTTGTCCAGGCAGGGTGCCGGTGCCCCGGGTGTCAGAGGGATAGCCACTCACCTGGCCCCCTGCCGACGGCCTGGCCTGGGGTCTCCGCTGTTCCTTCACTCTGGGGACCTCTGATGTCTACGGCGATCTCGGGGTGGCCACTGAGTCGGACAGCGGGTGTTGACTCTGTTCTGGCTTGTACCCCGAATCCCCACTGAGCCGTGCAGCCATTCCGTCCCCCAAGTGTTTGCAGGGGGCCCAGTGAGCCCACCCTGGGTACACAGGGTGCAGAAAACAGAGGTGGCCCCCCGCTCTCCCGGGGGTTCACAGGCTAGTGACAGAGACAGGCGTTAAACAAACACCTAATAGATATGTGATGATCAGTGCCGGTGAGTGCAGGCCAGGCTCCTCAGGGAGGGGGCTGCCTGTGAGTGGGACACAAGGGAAGCCGGGCACGGGGTCAGGGATGACTGTGTGGGGACAGTTCTGACGGTGTGGAGTGAAGAACAGCCACTCTCGGGCATTCCAGGATGAGTACTTCCTCTGAGCCTCGTTTCCTCGACCCTAAAAGGGTTCGGGGGCACCCACCTCCAGGTGAGCGCCTTTGTCCATGCGGGCTGTTATAATAAAATATCGCAGACTGGGAGGTTTATATAAACAATCGCCATTTATTTCTCACAGTTCTGAGGCTGGATGTCCAAGGTCAAGGCAGGGGCAGATTCAGCGACTGGTGTGAGCGCTCTTCTTGGTTCACGGGGAGAGGGGGCCACCTTCTCGCTGTGACGTCACCTCCTGTGACCCTCTGGGGCCTCCTTTACAAGGGTGCCTCCCGAAGGCCCCACACTCCGACACTATCACATGTGGGGGGAGGGGGTCAGGTTAGGACCTATGACTCCGGCGGGGAGGGGACACGAACATTCGTGAGGATCGAAGAGGGGCCTGCAGCCAGAACTCTCAGCACGTGCCCGGCCCAGGGGCATCTCCGAACGAGACGCAGATGCCTCGTCCTTGTGGCAGGAGGGGTGGTGAGCACGCAGCCAGCTTCCCAGCCGACGCCCGGGAGAGGACACCCACTTGTCATCAGCTCACCGCCGTGCTCCCGCTCGCCAGCCAGGCACGTGACCTCTCTGACCCCAGAGGCTCCCGTTCGCGATGCGTTTGGGGTGGATCGGGGCGAAGCAGAGGTGCTAGCGTCTGTTGAGGTGACTCAGAGGCAGCACCAAGGTTCTGGCTGACGTCACAGCAAGTTACCTCTGCCCAGCGGGCTTAAGTGCTGTGCGGAAAGTAGCCCCATCCTCGGTGTTTGCCTTACGAAGTCCTGCTTCCCGAGACTCCGGGGGTGAGGACCAAGGGGTGGGAGGACAGGACAGGTCCACGGGTGTGGGGTGCGAGATGGCGTGCAGGGCGAGTCCCTCCCCCCTCCCCTCCCCCCTCCCCGTCCCCTCCCTCCCTTCTTCCCCTTCTCTCCTTCCTCCTCTCCCCTGGTAGATATTTACTGAGAACCCATCACATACTGCTTTAATTTCTGGAGATTCCTGAAGCTGTGCTTGGTGTGGCCTATGGCATGTGCTCGATAAACGTTTTACCCACAAATGAGCGAGGGCGGCGGTGAAGGACGTTTGCCCCAGAGCAGGGCTCCTCAGCTCCGGCTGCAGGGCCGAGTGGCCCGGGGAGCATCTGTCTCCATTATCCACTTCTGGGAGCGGTCGCAGACCGCGTGAGCGGGCATCTCCGGGGGACGGTCCAGCTCTAATGGAAGCAGCAGAGAAGGCAAAGCACCTGTCGGAAGGGAGGCCAGACGACAGGGCAGGGGCTTGGTGGCCCTGGCCCCGGCCCTGGCCTTGTCTGTGCTCGGGGCTCTTTCTCCCTCCTCGCCTTGGCACCAGGGAGAACCGGAGCGTGTGGAGCCGGACGCTGGTGGCCCTTCTGTCCTCTTGCAAGATAATTTTACGAGAAGTCAGGTTGAGGGGGCAGGGGAGGCGATGGGAGGCAGGAATACATTTTTACGTGTGTTTAGGGCTTCCCTCTGCTGAATATTAATATTCAGAGCCGGCCACCCTGGGAGAATTATTGTGCCCATTGATGCAGACGGAGAACTGCAGCGCAAGGCGTCCTGTGAATGCTCCGATGTCCTCGTGTGCGAAGTGGCAGGGTCAGAATGGACGCACACTCAGAGCTGCTGCTTCCAAGTCCAGAGTTCCTTGCACTAGATTACAGGTGTGCAACTCCCTTAAGGCGAGGGGAAAAGGAGGCCAGATTCAGCACCAATCCATAGGACCCCAAAGCCTGTTCAAGTAAATGAGAGAGAAGATGCTGCTTGCCCCCCCCACCCCCCAGAGTTTAAAGCAGTTGCTCATCCATCACCTTAATGCACAAACCGAGACAGCCTGGGAGTGAGTTTTCAGCCGAGCACTCTGCCACTGAATGCTGTGGGAGTTTAGAAAAGTACGGTGTGGGCTGGGGAAGTCAAGGAGGGCTGTCTGAAGGAGGAGGACTGAATGGAATGTTGACAAATCAATAGGGAGGCCTTAAAAGTGAGGGGCTATATGAACACAGGGTCACATTTTAAGAAAATGTTTGTGTGTATTGTCTACTATTGTGTAACAGACCACCCTTGAGCCTAGTGGCTTAAAATAATACTCATTTATTAGGGCTCATGAGCCCCGGGTCAGTGGGGGCGGTTCTGCTGTCCTGGCTCAGTCTCTGTCGACCTCATAGGCTGGGCTGGGGTCAGCTGGTGAGTTGGCGGGGGCCCGGCTGTCGAGGATGGCCTCGCTCATGTCTGGCCGTCGGTTGGGGTGATGGGGGTGAGTGGGCTGTGTGTCTCCTGCCATTCGCTAGGCCCGCTCTGGCCTGTCCACTCCAAAGCCTGGAACGGGCGTCCTGTCACCTCTAGCTCACCCTGCTCTGTATCCGCAGCTTTGCCAAGGTCAAGAGGCCGGAAGAGATGCCAAGTGCTCCACGGTCCCCGCCCCCCAGAGGGCACAGCAGACTGACAGTTGTGACCAGGCTACTGGGGCCAGCCCGGCCTGGGAGAAGCGGAGGCCACTGGCTGTCTGCACGTGGCCTCTGGCACAGACCCCTCTCTCTGCCTGAGACTTCGCAAGCTGCTGGTTATCTCCACCGGGGACCACGGGCCCTGGGCTAACGGGGAAGGGTGTGTGTAGTAGGCTCCACCGAAGGTGCTGGTTCGTATAGTAATACATGTTAACGTGCGGCTGCCAGGCTGTGGACGCCCCAGGCCCAGCCCCCGAAACAAATGGGGACAGAAGCTACTCCTGTCTTGGCTGCCAGGACACAGGACGCATTTTTTCCAGGGGATGTGCCAGCCTGTGAGAGGGGGCGGCCCCCGTTCCCAGCAGCCTGGAGACCCTCAGCCTTTAAAAACAACAGTTCTCTTTCCAGATGGGCGTTTTGGAAGGGGTTCGTCTCACAGGGTACAGGGTCACGGTGTGGAGGTCTGGTGTACCCAGGCAGGCAGAGGGGCCTGTGGCCGCAGGGCCTGGTGGCCCCCCCTCCCCCACGCCCCCAACACGGAGGTGGGCTGTGGCGTGTGGGGCAGGGGTCAGTGTGGGTGGGGCGCCTCGGATGATAAAGGTTTTATATTTGCCCATCACCACTACAAAAGAGACGTTGACTCTCCAAACAGTCACGTTCTGCAGGACCATTCCCATGAGACGACGGGATGAGAACAGCGTCCCGTGGACCTCTTGGCCCTTTGGGACTCTCTGCACGGAGCTCTGCAGACCCGGATGGAGCAGCACCACCTGCCCGGCAGGTAAGCGGGGCCGGGCAGCTGTGAGTCTTGCTTGCACATGCGCCTCTCGGAGCACTTGCTGTTTATTACAACGCAGTCCGTGTCTTCGCTATCGGCCTTTCACCCACTTTCTGATGGTTTTCTGTCTAAACACCCCCTCTCCGGAATTATCCTCTCACACTCCAAGGAAAAGGGGTGAGGCAGAGGTAGCGTTTGCTTCAGCCTGCGAGGCGTCTCGCTTCCATGATTTCATCAGTTCCTTGCGAGAACCATTCAGAGTGGAGGCAACTGGTACCCAGCATCCTGGTCCAGAGGGGTCTGACTCCTCAGCCTCCGTCTCCCACGTCATGTGAGAGGCTCTAAGGAACTACGGGGTTTCCTTGGGGCAGTCACCTGCAGGAGAGACTTTATCCAAGACGTCTCTTCTTCGACGTATTTTTTTTTCTCTCCCTGTGGTGTGAAAAATTCACATTTGCATCCAAGGGGCGAGGTGAAGAGGGCTTTGAGGAACCGGGAAGATGCCATGCAGGAAGTAACGGACAAACGAGATTCCTGAAGCACAGAGAGAAGGAAATCTAACCCAGGACCCTGAGAGAGTCGTTTGTCATTATGCACGAGGAAGGGAGCTGGGATGTCATATTCCGGCCCACAGAGAAAGTGGCCTGAGGGGTTCAGAGGAAAAAACATCAGCCGGAAGCCAAGGAGAAAGGGGAACGGAGTATCCCCCCTGCAGACTGTCCCTCAGATGCGCCTGGGTTTTTGTATCGCCCATTTCCGGGGGCGACATTTATCTTGGTCCCTACTTTGTGCCCCAATCCAGGTATAGATGGCATATGTCATCATCTGCCAAGAATGCACATATTTGAATTATGCAATTAAGTGATGCTATTGACGACAACAATAATAGATGCACATGGCATTTGTTTTTCAAGTTCTTTCGCACACACAGAAATGTCACTTTGTCCTTACAGCAGGCTATGAGGACGCCGAGGACGAGCGTGGCTGTCTCCATCTCGCTGCAGAAGACAGAGTCTTGGCGCGGCTGGAGAGACGGGACATCGCGTTGGCGTGGACTAGAGAAACACCCTCTATCGGCAGGTGTATCGGTTTCTCACGGCCGAGCTCTCGCCACCCTCCGGGCTGCCTCCGGAGCTCGTGCTGGCACGGTGCTCTTACGTCTGTGATGTCACTTCCCTCTCTCAACAGCCCCCTGTGCTAGGTCCTGCTTAGGACTGTCCGTTTCACGGATGCAGGAAACCGACACCCAGAAAGAGGACGTGACTTTGTTCAGGGTTTCGTGATGGGACTGGGGGATGGGGGCTTGAATTCCCATCTGCTGATACCAAGACTGCCGCCTCGTCTCCTAGGACACAGCGGACGCCACATTTGCCGATGCTTCTACGAGGCGGGCGTGTGTTGATGAGGGGGTGGAGAAGGAGAGAGTGTACCACCTTTTAGAGGATGCCGAAAACGAGCCCAGGTGGGCTCGGTCGCGGCCTTCCTCACGGTGGGTGTTCGAGATATTCAAGACGAGTTGCTTGCATCAGCTTTCCAAAATGCAAGTGCACCTCAAAGCATGCTGCATTGAGGAGGCAGGGAAAGGGGAGGGGGCTTTGATTCTGGAGCAAAATGACAAGGAAGAGCTTCTGGGCGGCTCACTCCTGTCCCAGCCTTGATGGTTAAGCTGAGATTATGGCTTGGGGGATGAGAAGTCCATTTATCTGGTTCGTTCCCACAGTCTAATTGGAAACGTGGAATTGCCACTTACGACGGATGGTAAGAGAACGTCTCGAAGCCATGAAGCTAAAATGCACTGTGAAGTTACGTTGGGGAGCGGCTGGCGTTGACGGCGGCGGGGGGTTTTATTTGAAATTAGAACGTGAACATTACCGATCATCAATGCCGTGAGAACAGAACAAATGGCGTTTCAATTGTGCCACGGGAAAATGTAACTCGGAATCAAGATGTCCTGTGTGCCTTCTTTCCAATTCCAGCTCCTCACGCATAATAGCAGCATAAATGAGCACGTGATGCATCGGGGAGCGGCGAAGACACCCCCTCCGAGTGCCTAACCTCAGACAAACCCCCCACGACAGGAACGAGGGCTCAGGGGAGGACGGCGGGTCACGGGGGCCTCCGCCAGCTTGCCTGTCCTGATGTCCCCGATCCCTGGGCCTGTGGCCCTTCTGGAAAGCGAGAATGCTGCGGGGTTCTGCTTTTTTAATCGGAAAAGTCGGGTCGTGGTTTTCATTAATGAGCGAAGGCCACTGAGAGAGGTCTGTTCCCCACGGAGGCTCAGACGAGGAGTGGCTGTGGTGAAGGAAATTGTCCCAAACAGGACCCCGGAGTAGCGGACGGACTTAGGGGATACGTTTTAAATTCGTATTATTGGCCTTGGTAAAAGACTCATAGCTTTCATGTCTTGAGCAGCGAATACAGCCGACATGACTTTTGAACGGGATTCATGTATTCATAAAAGAACTATGTTTTGAATGCCTACTGTGTGCCCTGTAGGCCGTGGGTTTAGCAAACAGAGCAGACAAAATCTCCTGCATTCATGGAGCTTTTATTTTGGTGGAAGATAAACAAATAAATAGATTATTTACACCTGTCACACTCAGTCTTCCTAGGTGGTCTCCCATCCAAGTACTAACCAGGCCTGACCCTGCTTAGCTTCTGATATTAGATGGGACTGGGCGTGTTCAGACAAAAATAAACAGATTTTATAGAATGTGATGAGTGTAGTAGAAAAATAGGTGATGGGAGGGGCAGAGGCTGCACGTTGCCGGAGGACTGTCAAAGCAGGTGCGCAGGTGAGACCTGTCGGGGGAAGAGCAGCTGGCGCGGCACGTGCAAAGGGCCAGAGGCAGGCAGGTGCTTGATGATGGGGAAAACAGGAAGGTCACACGGGCACGTGGATTCTGTGGCAGCCCACTGTGTGGTGGTGTCACAGAGAACACCGAGGCCCGGGATGGGGCTGAGGAACTCGACCGAGAGTCTACGCTCTAACCCGCTGCGCTCACCTCCTCCGCCATGCCAGGAAGCCCTCTGGTGTCGCTTGGATGAACGGGAGGCCATCTGAGCATCCCTGCGGAGGGGGTGAACTACGTGCTCGCAGCCTGTTTTTCTGCCTTCCGACGACCTCTTCTTACATCCGTCCAGTTGCCTCGATCGGCAGCCCCTCCGCCCCGATTCAAGCTGCCTCGTGTCGCCCCTGGATTACCAAAAGAACCTTCTACTGGTTCTGCTGCTCCCCCACCATCCATTGGCCAGAATCTGATTTCAGCACCATCCCCAGCTTAAAATCGTCTTGTCAGCAGCTTCCCGTGGCTCTGAGAATCGAGTTCTGACTCTGTCAGGGAGACCGCAGCCCTGCCTGGTCTGTCCCCTGCCCTCTTTCCAAGCTCAGCATCTCCACCCTCACAGCCTGGGCGCCAGCCCCGCGGGCCCTTTCAGACACCTCATGCGCCTTCCAAGTTCATGCCCTTCGTATGTGCACTTGTCCCTTATCTTCCACCTGGCTCGTCTCCTCTCCGTATTCCTCAAAACTCAGTTCAAATGCCACTTCTTGCCTAGCCTAATCTCCAGCCCTGCCTCTTTCAAGGGCTGGTCAGGTCCCGGATTCCATGTCACAGTCCCTGAAGTTTTCTGCGTTGTTCCCTCATGACACTTGTGACACTTAGTTATGTGATTATTTGTTCTTTGCTATAGCTCAGCATCCGGGACGGTACCTAGATGCCCAAAAAGAAGAAATAAATTCATACCTCGCTGCCAGACTCTAAGGTATCCAAGGGCAGGGAGCTCTTATTTTGTTCACCACCATTCTCCTGAGCCTAGCCCAGTGCCTGGCACCTAGAATATGTTTCATAACGCCTTCTCAAAAGCAAACATGCAGTTTGCAAAATATCAGCCTCTGGTGTTTTTCTCTGATCTTGTCTGGGGGAAAGGTTTTTACAGCTATGTTCGTAGATGCCCCCCCCCCAAATCTAGAGTCTTTATTCTGTTTGACTTAAGAGCTGGTCCAGCTCTGTCCCCAGCCCACCACTCAGAGGGACCTGCTGTGTTTCTTTGTCTGCCTTGGCTCTGTGGAGTCTTAGAAGCAATTTTTTTGACTCACGTGTAAAAATTCTGTGAGTTTATTTCGTATGCAGACCCCAGGCTTTGTGACTTTGCTTCCCTTTCCTCCCTCTGCTTGGTTGCCTCAAGAAGATATTTTCTCCTTTAGTGTTGAATATATTTTTCTACATCACTACAAATGCATTGTGAACTAGCATGCAGAAGATGAAGACATAAAGACCTAAGTTTCTAGCGATGCTAAGCATTGGATACATTGGTGGGGGGTTGAGTTTCAGGGAGGGTCTCAGTCAAATCCCAGCTTATTCCACCATGGCTCATGGTCCCAACCCATGGACCCGCTTCAGATCCTCACTCTGTCCTCTGCCTGGTCCCCTCGCTGCACCTTACCAGTCAGTCTCTTTCTGGTTTTGGAAATAACTCTCATGAATCCAGCTGGGTCGCACCTCGCTACAGTGCCAAAGTCTTGCCAAACTTTTTTCTCCGAGCCTGATCCCAGCCCACTCTAACCTGTGTCCTCCTCATTTTCAATGCTTGCTGAGATCTTGTAGAGAATCAGCTGGCCTTAGGTGTAGACACCTGAGCTTCCATGTGTCTACATTAAGTTTTCATGTTCTGCCTTCGTTGTCTGACTTATAGCTCCTGGGACTCGTGAATGTCTAGATTATCTTGTAGTGGCTATGTATAGATTGTTTCTTGTATTGTCCCTCATCTCCCAGAAACTCCCAGGCTCAGGATATATTCTTCCTTTTTGTTCAAAGTGCATCTGCTATGAAAAGCAAATATTTGTGTCTTAATGTTTTTTATTCCAGTTGAAAAATCTCTGCCCTTTAATTGAAATACTTTGTCCATTTATGTTTAATGTAATTACTGTTGTGGTTGGGTTGAAGTCTGCCATCTTGCTATTTATTTTCTATTTTTCCTGTTTTCTTCTTCTTCTTCTTCTTCTTCTTCTTCTTCTTCTTCTTCTTCTTCTTCTTCTTCTTCTTCTT
>PVKZ01009069.1:0-12570 GCA_004027375.1 Macroglossus sobrinus
ACAAACTTGAAAAATAACATGTACTGTGAAGAACTTATTAAAACTCATGACAAATAAGTTACATATTGTTCCCACATGAATCCAAGGAAGAGGACGACTACAGGGAAACAAGGTGGCAGAGGACAACTTCTATTAAAAGGTGAAGAAAAGTGCATCTTCACTATTCAGAAAAGGAGGTGGAAAAGAGAAAAGAGGAGGAGTTAAACTTAAAAAAAAAAAAAAAACTACAAGTACTTGTTACTCTGTGGGCCAGTTCTCCACCTACAGGTTAGATAAGATCTCCGCTCCCGCCACCCAAACCTCAATTATTAACCCCATTTTCGCGTATTTTGTGGGCAAGTTGGACACTCCAATAGGAGTACAGCAGTTATATCGAACCGCCATTACCCCCAAAATGGGGCCGACGGGTGTGAGCAGCTACCTGACTGGCAATAAAGCCTATTCTCCTCCCCTTGCTTTCGCATCAAGTACTTTTCAGACACTGTGTTGGCTTCTATTAGGTGCCTGCTCCGGTTGGGGCCAATTCCCTATTGTCACCCACCAAAACCTTGCTCCCAGGTCCCCTTTTACCTTCTTCCAACCTACAGAGAACAATTCCCCAAAAGGGTATGGGGGATGGAAGAGAATACCAACTTCCCACCTTCACAGGGGGTTAAAGTGGTTTTAACTCTTCCCCACTCCACAAACTGCCTTTAAATCTTCCCCTCCCCAAAGCACTCCACTTAAAGCGTACGTTGGGGCAAACAAAATGGCGGCCTAAATAGGGAGTTGGAAAGCAGAATGGGGATTCCACCGTTTATTCTGGTCATGGGAAGCAGACGCTGGAGCCTGAGCCAAAGACCTGGCGAGAGCTGGAGAGGTACACTGTCCTCTTGGTACAGAAGCGAGACCTGGGAGGAGGCTGACCTTAAAAGGGACTATGAGAATAATAGGAGGCTGTGGGGTGAATAAAAACCTTGGCAGTTTGGGCCGCCACGAGAGAGATGATCTCCTTGGAGAAGGGCAGGTTCTCCTTGCCTGGAATGCTCAGCATGTTGATGTGCAGTTTGGTATGGGAGGTCTGGTCCTCTACTAATGCTGACCTGTAACCCCGCATGCCTCGGCCGGTGTTGCTCCGACATTGCACCATGGGGCACCCCTCCCCGGTCTGCTGCAGTTTCAGCAGCTCTGGATATACCGCCTCCCGACAACTCCACCGCCTGGGTGTCTCCTAACTCCACCTTCACCACCGCTGACGGTGAGAGAAGGTTCGGAGACCACACACCCGGAACTACCAGTGTGAAACGCCGTGGCCTCACATGTGATCTCCGTCCACTTCCGGCCACCACTGAAGCTTCTTTTTCCAGACTCAAGATGGTGGCGGCAGTTGCAGCTCCTGCTCCCGCAAAGTATGTTTTTAACCCCTGCGTTATGCTAAATGAGCTAGAGGGAGGAGATATGTCAGGTATTTTGTTTTAATGATCACTTTCAGGTATTCTTCTTTCCCTACTCCCTGTTACACATACATAAGAGTTAATAGTATTAAATAGCAGTTGTTCGTTGAATCACTTCTAATACAACACATTGCATCACCTCAAAATACAAAGATGATTAAGACCTGGTCTCTGAACTTAAGATGTTTCCATTCCGAGGTGTTCGAGGGGTGTGAAATAAGGCACTAAATAAGAAATGATAACGTTATGCTTTCCAGTTAAAAAAGGAGAGGTTCAATCAGGAGAAGACGGATGATTTAACAGCTTCACAAAGAAAGTAAATGAGTTTGAATGATAAACTGGAGTCTGCTAAATGGAATTGGACAATAAGAGCCTTCCAGGGCCGGCGGGTATGAAAAGATCTGTAATATTCAGAAAACTAAGGATCTGGTTATAAGGACAGTTAAGTAAGTTTATGGTTGGGTAGGAGCAGAAGATAAATTTAGAAAGTTAGGCAGATTTTTAAAAAGCCCCATTAGACAGGGCTAAAGGGTTTTTCTTACCCCAGTCTTGCCAAAGGAGAACCAAGAAGAGTTTAAAGCATGAAATTATTATTGTTTGTTTTCTAAACCCACTTAGGCTGCATTTGGCAGTTAGACGGACTGGAGATAGAGAGATCAGATTGGAGCTCATGGGAATGTTTAGGGTGATGAGGATGCTGCAATTAAGGCAGTGGGGATTGAGAGAAGGGGCCAGATAAAAAGTTGACAGGGCTTGGTGGAACTATAAAGGAAGAACAGTTGGTTGGGTTTGCTTATCTGTAAAATCTAAAATTAGTAAAAAATAAAAATAGAAAATGAAGTTCATGTCTTCAGTTGTGCATGATGAGTACAGATCTAAGTGTTTTAAATTACAAATGATCATTGCTTGATAAGCAGCTTGAGACAGACACTTCATGTATGAGTCTGGGACAAGGAGCCTCTGCCAACTGTGAGACCCAGGTGTTTCTTATCCCAGGATTCCCCTGCCCAACCTCACAGAACTCTTGAGAACCCAAGAGATTAGGCTTCATCCGGTAGAAGTTCATCCGGTAGAAGTTCATCCGGTAGAAGTGGTTCAGGCAGTGCCACAGGCCACATTCTACCCTCTCCCTCGCTGCAAAAAAGCAAAAGAAAAAAGATTGTTGGTACCTACAAATACTTAGTTTTATATTAATGCTGAGCTCTTAGTGCAGTGTGGGAGAGGGATACGTAGTTTCTTCTGTCTCCAAATACTTTTTATTGATTTATCCTATGTCAAAGAATTGTATAGAAGAATAACCTGTTGTACTGAAACTCTTGAAGTAAATTAATGTGAGCATTGAATCTCATTTAAACTTGGCTTTTATGTAATCATTCATTTAGATATACATTTAAATTAATCAAAAGTATTATTTCACTTAACAGTAACCAAAAGACATACTCCTCTCCATTTCGTACCTATCACAAATAAATTATAATTTGACCTATACATTTTCATGTTTTTTAAAGAAGTGGAGGTTATTAAAAATACTTCCCAAGGAATCATGGGCATAAAATATGCTTTCCAAGATCTAATTAAAAATAATCTCTCTTAATTCTGAGAACTCACTACTCAGGTTTCTGAATTTCTGAGGCCTGCAGACTCTCTTTGAGACACAAAAGTAAAAACTTTATGACACTTTTTTTCCAGTCTTAATTAATATAACATAAAGTTTTATTTTTCTAGTGTTTTAGGTTCAAACATTCCCTAGTCGTTTCTTTCATGGGTCTTTGAAAAAATCAAAACATGAAAAACAAAATAGTTAACATGTGTAGCAGTATTAAAAAATCATTCATTTTATTGGTTAATAAAATTATAAAAGTTAATACCCAGAAACCTAGACTTTCAATTTATTCCTTTTTTTCTTGTTTCTTTTTCATCATTTATTTTTCATTCATTAAATATTAATTGAGCATTTACTATGTGCCAAGACAATGCTTATGTTATTTTCCTGTCTTTCTGATGTTTTCCCTCTGTACTTGCATTTCCCTCTAATCTTTCCATTTTGTTAGGCAGGGTAGTAGGGCTAGGGATAAAAATGGTGAACAAAGTATGATTTTTGTTTTCAAGGCATTCACGTATTATACTTACATAATGCATGTGCAGGTTATTTACACTGATGATTTCTTTGTGGTCATGTGAAGTCTGTTGATTTTTAAGACTAGAATAATTATATAAATTATAAAAAGAGATATTAGGTATAAGAGTATTTGAAATCTTGTCCCATTTAAATTGGCAAAAATTATATTCTGTGTTTTCTTAGTATTTCTCAAAGAAAATTAATTTTCCTAATTGTAAGTAAATTTTAAAATTATAGAATTTATTTAAATTTTATTTGAATATATGTTTTTAGTCCCCCCCGCCCAGATTTAGAGTCTTAAATTTAGTCTCTTAAAACACTTAAGAGAGAAGGGATTATTATATCAAAGATCTTTGCATTTAGTAGGGCTCAGTGAAATGAATAAATGCTGCTTGTACCTGGGATCTCCATATGTGTATTCTTTCATTCATTTAACTTTCAACTAAGTTCGTATGCTCCAGATACCTTTCTAGGCATTGGGAAATTCTTGACTCCAAGACGCTTACAGTTAGAAAGTTGCTCTCAAGAAATAGATGTTATATAGACACATGTAGGAGTAGATCTCAATATGGAACTTGTATTACTAATTTTTAAATATAAAAATACTGATTAGAAAAGAAATACCTTTTGCTTTAAAGTAAAAAGTCAGTGTGTTTATCCTTCTGCAGAATGTTTTTCAAATTCTTGTTTGCATTATAAAAAAAGTAGTTCTGAAAAAAAGCATTTAAAATATGTTGTTTTATTTTTAATTATTAAATTTTCCACTTTGGACAATTTATCTCTTAAATACAAAGCAGATGAATGGATCTGAGAAATTATTAGAACCTGACTCATATCTAAAGCACTTCAATATGTAGAGAGAAGAGGTAGGAAAAGGCTTTCACCACCCCTAATTTATAGGTCTGAAACTGTAGTTATATCCCAGACAGCTGAAAGTTGCTCCTCCTCACCACCCTATTCTACAAAGAAGCTCTTTCTCAAAGGAGCTTTTATATCAGTTTCTCTTTGTATCCATTCAGGAGACCATAGCTCCCAGTAATATAATACAGGGCAGTAGTGCAGCATATCCTCAGCTGTGACACCAAGAGTACAGCTCTGGTGGTCCAGAGCTATAATTCATTACATTGGTTGACAACTGTGATGAAGTCAGTGTAGTTTAGCAGTGAAGATTATGAACACTAGAGTCAGACATGAGTTCTAGTCCTGACTCTTCTATTTGCTAGCTATATGACTTTGGGAAAATAATTTAAACTGCCTGGGTCCCAATTTTTTTACTTGCAGAATTAGAATAATACTTCATAAGATTGTTTCGAAGATCAAATAAGTTAGAACTTGCCACAGTATCTGGCACATGGTAGGCACTTAGTAAATAATATTCAAGAGTAGAAAGAATGATGAACACAGGGTTGAGAGCCTGAGATTCCCTTCCAGCCAGGTGTGACTAAATTATGGCAAATTAGACATGAGCAAAAATAATGTGAGCAGCATTTGGTTCATATACGTGAAGAGAGGTTCTTTCCCTTTTTATTTCTGTTGGATGAAATGCAGACGTGGTAGTGAGCCATTTTGGACAGTACAGATTAGGACAACGCATTAGAGATAGCAAATCAACAAGACCTCTATCCTTTTCCATCTTAGATGATTATTCTCTAGGCCTAATCTACAGTTGTCATTCTGAGACTGCCTGCATTTTTCTCTTTAGTTGGTTTCTTCTGTTTCCAGATCTCAGGTCCTTCTCTTTATTTTTATTCCCCCATTTTGCTTCATTAAAGAAGAGTGCATGGAAGGCTAGGGAAAGTGAATCAGGCCCAGCTAGTTTACTTAAAGCTACCAAACTTGGGAGCTGACCCAGGGCCAGTCATTGTGTTAGTAAGGGAGTAGCTATTAAGAGGATAGCTGAGCCATGGCTACTTTATATTCTTAGCAGGTCTGAGCAGACACAATTTGATATCACAGGGAAGTTTTTTTACAAAAAAAGTGAAGGAAAAATGACTCAGTACTGTTTAGCATATATTTTCTCAGAAATGTCATTCTCGTCTTATAATGAGGTCTGTATATGTTTGTGATTTTTGTATGTATTTGTGTGTGTAGATGAGCAATGTTTCAATGGTTGGGAAAATGGATGTGGTTGAAAGTTTGAAAGTCACCTGGTAGAGAAAATTTGAAGGGCGCCAGGCTTGAAAGTATCCTCTCTGCCCTGGAGGATTTTAGAGTATTTTGGTTATACTTCATTCCTCAAGCCTGTTCTTCAGATGCAGAACACCAAATACCACCACTGATTATACAACTGAGGCCTTCCAAGATTTTATTCTAGGCTAAATTAACCTAATTTTGGAGAAATGCACTGCTTGAGAGAAAGAGATGACTCTGATTTGAAAATGGCGCCTGTGGACACACAGTGGAATTTATCATGAGGTGGGACCCAAGCGACATCTGGGGTTGGAAGTGGGGTAAAGAGGAGGAGGTAGAAAAGTGCAGACTTGAGAACAATAGAGAAAGATTATGAAGAAGGTGTGACCATGTAAGGATTCCTGGGAAAGTTTATTTCTCTAGAGGTTTTTCTTTTGAACTCTAAGAAAAGTCATGTTTACTATATGGTTCAGTTTTCTCCTGTGCATAATTTTCTCTTTAATTTCCCCAACCCTAGAGTAAGGTTGAATACTTCTGAACAGCTGTGGTAGTGTTAAGAATAAAGTGAGAATAAAGGGAAGTGTGGCTTGCCCCACATCATCTCTCCAGAGATATAACAAAGGAAGAACCTCAGTCTGAGGGGCCTGAGGTCTACTCTGGTGCTCTAAATGTCAGGAGCAACCCCTGATGGTGATAGAGACTGTGACCAGGCAGCAGTCACCTCTTTTCCTCATATAACAGAGGGAAGTGATGCTTGTAAGGGGTAGGGTGACCATGAGGATATACTTTGATATAAAGTGTTTATCTGTTTTTGCATTGTCATAATTTTCTTGCCAGTCTCCTGAAAGATTAAAAGATAATAAATGGTAAGATATTACTTTTATCTATATATCTTCTGAATAAAAAAATACATTTTAAAGAGATTTTCTATACGGACATTTGTACACAGAATAAAAAATGTTCATGTGTTGTTTTACAGGTACAATTCTGATTAAAAACCAAAATGCTCAGATTAGCCTTTTTACAGCAATTCAAAGATAATGATGTGTACATAACATATACCATGCCTGCTGAAAACCAAGCCTGGAGAGAGTTTGTAAATAATTTAATAGTCTTCAGTATTACTGGCTTTGGAACATCTGGAATCTCTTCCTTCTTTTTTTTGGATTGCACAATTTTAAATTTGCATCTTTCCTGGGTTTGTTGTTGTTGTTGTTGTTGCCAAACCACCCAATATGGGACAACTTAAAATCTGAAATGTACTATCCTTCTGACTGCTTCGTTTCTGACTTCCCTGGCACCAGATTATAAATAAAGTTTATTCTCATCATTAAGACACACTGGTCCTATTGAACACTCATTCTCAGGGCTAACCTCTTATAATTGCCCTGCTGTCAGAAAAGTTACTTGGTGCCATTGAATGCGATCTTGAGCTTTTTTCTAGCTGCAGCTGCACAGGGATGAGGTAATGGAGGTCTTAGAGTCATTTTATGTCTTACTTTTACATGTTCTCTGAGTCAAAAAGTGGGTCTTGATTAGGACGCTCTCTCCTCTACCTTTAGAACCCAAATTATAGTTTTAAAGTGTACATCAGATGATGTAACCAAAAATCTCAGAAATTCCTGTTTTGTTGAAGGAAAGCAGGTGTTGGTCTGACTAGGAAAATCCATCTGCACAGTTGCAAAGATTCTGTCCTTGTCTATCATATCTGAGTCTTGTGTGAGAAATAATGGATAATAGCCATCAACATCTCCCATGTGGCCTTCCAAATTAACAGCTTTTCTGGAAGATGTTTTGAAGTGCTCCTGTTGGGAGCTATGTACTTTCACAGCCTTGTTCAATGTGTGTAAGCTATAAATCCACACTGACAACAAGAGTGTTTTGAGAGTCACCTATTCTCTTGGTCCTATCCTAAACCAGTAGAATTTTTTACTTTTGCGGTGACAGAGAACACAGAGATGACTTTATCTTTTCTAGAGTCATGTGCTGGTTTAGATCCTGTGTAGCTAAAGGGCATGAGAGTTTATATTCGGTCATAGGCAATGATAAGGATATTTTCAGGGTGATTCTTTTGTAGAGTGACACATTTTCAATTTGCAGGCCAATTAAGTATCAAAATGATGAACCAAAAGCACACAGGTATATTTATGCTGGACTGTGGGTCTTTCGGGGAAAGTGATGCTAGCTGTTGTAATAGACAGTCTTAAAATCTCTGTGGCATTGCATAATAAAAGTTTATTTTTTACTCATACTAAGCTCAATGGTGTCGGAGAAGCGTTGTTATATCTAGTAATTCAATAATTCAGACTTCTTTCATATTGTGAGGCAAATACCTTCAAATATGGCCTCTAAAGTTATTGCAAAATGTGGGGAGAGAGGGGCTAGAACAGGCTGGCAAATGTTTTCTGTAAAAAGCAAGATAGTTAATATTTTGGTTTTGCAAGCCTCATGGTTTTGTTACAGTTACTCAAATCTGCTATTATAACAGAAAAGCAGCTATAATTGTATCATTGTTCTAATAAAAGTTCATATACAAAAACATTTGGTGAGCTGGGTTTAGCTACCAGGCTGTAGTTTGCTGACTGCTGGACTAGTCTTACATAGGATTTATTTATGATTCAGACATAGAAATAACATGTATTTCTTCCAATAATTATGTTGGCCAGAAATGAGTCACATGGTCTTAGCCTAACTATGAGAGTGCTGAAATGTAATTTAGCTGGGTGTTCAAAAGAAGAGAAAAGGATATTATGGTCTCTAGCAGTCTCTATTACACTCTTCAACTGCTTAATGTGATCGGCTCTTCCAGACAATTCAGTTTTAATGATTCAATTTTTGGCTAGGATGTTAGATTATTTAAGTGACATATTTTTTGTACTGTAGTTTTTGTTTGGAAAACTACCACAATGACAAAGCTCCAGAAAAGAGTCATTCTGCAAGGTACATTGAGAATTTCATTGCTTTCATGGTCTTGGTAGAATTGTTTCACAGAACTGGAGGAACCTTGCCTATAATTAAAAAAAAAAAAGTGAATGAATGGTGCCTTAATCCACTCTGGTTGTGGAACAAAAGACCTTTCATTCATCATTACTCTTGCCAGAGATTCAACCTAAAGAGGCTGTCTTAGTTCTTTTGGGCTGCTATAACAGAATATCATAGGCTGGATGGTTTATAAATAAACCAGAGTTTGGAAGCTGGGAAATCCAAGATTAAGGTGCTGGGAGATTTAGTGTCTGGTGAGAATCTGCTTCCTAGTTCATAGACAGCTGTCTTGCTCTGTGTCCTCATAGGGTGGAAGAGGGAAGTGAGCTCTCTAGAGTCTCTTTTGTAAAGGCACTAATTTCATTCATGAAGGGTCTACCTTCATGATCTAATGACCTCCCAAAGACCCTACCTCCTAATACTATCACATTTGGGGGTAAATTTCAATATGTGAATTTTGAATTGGGAGAGGGAACAAAAATTCAATCTATAGCAGAGGACTTGGGGAAAGAGATTAGTCCTCAGCAAACCTCTCTATATAGGGTTGGAAGACCCCTGCTTGTATTATTTTTATTACATATATAAGTTAAGCCCCTGAAGACAAAGATTACGTTTTATTTCTCTGAAAAGAAATTTTCTTTCTTGTGATCTTTTTTTTAGCCACATGATTTCCAACTAAGCCGCTAGTAGTTTGGATATATGCACACCTCTGTGAAACCATCACCCACAATCAAAGTAATAGACATAACTGTCACCTCCAAATTTTTCTTGTGTCCCTTTGTGGTGTTTGTTTTTGTGGTGAAAACAATGAGATCTACCCTCTTAACAAATTTGCAAGGGCACAATAGTACTGTATTGTTAACTGTTATAGGCACTATGCTGTACAGCATGTCTCTAGAACTTACTCATCTTGCATAACTGAAACTTTATACCTCATTTCCCCTACCCCCTGGCACCCACTAGTATGTTCTCTGCTTCAGTGAATTTGGTTATTTTAAGCACTGTATGAGAAAAATTTATTTTCTACCTGTGTGTCTCTTTTACTACTCACATAGAAAGCTTCACTTCTGACACTTCTGGTCACCAAATATATGTGAATTTCCCTCAACCAAGTTATTCTCTGTGATAGCAGCTGGGTATCCTACATTTAACTCAATTCTGACACTAGGTATAGAGAGCAGTAGATCCCAGAAGTTAAGGGCAAGGAGTAGGACCTCAGTACTGTGGTCTAGCCATGACAGGATCCAGGGGGCCCCGAAGGTGGGCAAGGTGTCAGTGTGGGATACAGTTGACTACACAACTCAGAGGCAGTGTGACACTGTTCCGTTTTATTGTGATTTGATTACAACTTCTATTTTGACATTTGATTATACTTTGTTGTTAAGGTAACAGAGAATTAAATTTCTGTGGTTAAGGGAAGCAGAAAATCTTATAGAGTATATTATTGTTCATGATTAATTAGTACATTCTTTTTTCAATTATTAGAACAGAACTACCTGATGGAACAATCTAAACTTTTAATTCTTATACCTATTCCATAAGATACAGTTTGACTTAAGTAAAGGTGTTAGATAGAGGTATTCATAACAGCAAATATTGGCTCGTGGGCAGACATTGTTCTTCTTTCTGCCTGAATAAATCTTTCAATTGCTACTTTATTTATGCTGTTATCTAAAGTTTAAGCTGAAAGTTTCTCATAGCTGTTTAACAGTTTCCTTGGTGCAGTATTGAGGAAAATATTTATAAAAAAGCAGTTTTACAAAGCTGCTTTTGTAAGCTAAGTTTTCGTTCCTTTGTTTTTAAGCACCAAGGAGATCCTGACCTAGCCAGCCTTTCTAGAAAACTTAAACTACTAGTTTTTTATTTATCCAGTAGGTCACAAAAGGAGGCCCTTCCATAGTAGGCAGAGGCTTATGAGTAAATTTCTTATCTTTTACTAATTTTTCTACTAACTGCGTGGGAACAGGAGTATAAGCTGGTTCTAGTAATTCAGCTTGTTGTAATTTATTCATAACATCTTTAAGAGGTGCGTCAAAATGAATTTCTCTTAGTAATTGTTCAAATAAAGGATTTATGCATTCTGAACAGTCAGGGTGACTGGAGCTGATTCCATACGCGGGGAATTTACCATGTTTTCCTCAGAGTCAATTTTGAAATCCACTTGTACAGTGTTTACACTTACTAGAATTTGTGTTACCAAAATTCCCCCCATTAATAGGATTGTTTCTAAGAAACCAGTTATTCCTAAGCACATGCGACGTCCTCGTTCTTGATGATGCATTCCTTGAAGCTCCCGTCCCCATCTCCGGACCGTGTCACGCAGTAGGGTAGAAAGAGGACACGGCACCTCAGGTTACCCACAACTTCTGTCTGACTTATCTACAAGTTAGGGGTTCCTATAACCCCTTTGGATTCAATTAATTGGCTAGAGGAGCTTGCAGAACTCAAGAAAACATTAACTTGTATGTATTCGTTTATTAAAAGATATAGTAAAGTCTACAGATGAACAGGCACGTGAAGAGATACATGACGTGAAGTCTGTGAGGGTCCTTGAGTACAGAAGGACCTATACCTTTGGGAATTTTATGGGATTTCATTATACAGACATTATCTTTAATTAGCTCTATTTTCAGCCCTTTTCTCTTCTCAAGAGAATGTGGGCATGGGGACGAAAATTTTAAACTTTAAACCATGGCTATTCTTTCTGGCAACCATCCCTCATCCAAGAGTCTACCTAGAATTTCTTCACTAGAATAAAAGACACTCCTTTCACCTAGGAAATTGCAAGGGTTTCAGAAGTGCCAGGAACTGGGGGTGAAACCAATATATATATATATATATATTTACCTTTTCATACATACATCGTGTAAGAGGAAGCATGCAGTATTTGTCTTTCTATCACTGGCTTATTTTACTTAGCACAATGACTGAGAAGTTCAATGTAGGCCTCAAAAGAGTCTATACTACCAGTGCCACCTAAGGTGAGACTGAATCACTCAGGTAACACTACCAGGCCCTGACCTAGGGAAAATAAACTATAACTATACCTGTTAAAGAGTCGGTGTTAAATGACAGGAGTATCAACAATCTTCAGTTAGACAAGGAGTGCTGTCCTTGACACCAGAGGGACCAGGGTAAGATTTGGTATGGATCCGTGGGCCACAACTAGCCCTAAGACCAAAGGACCACAAATAGCCCTGAAGCCCTATGTCCCGTTTCACCACCAGCACCTACAGGCAAAATCCTAGAGAGAAACAGAAGGAGGGGAAGCCTCTGAGAAGCACTTTTATCCAAGAGAACTGAGTAATATTTAAAGATACTGTTTCAACTATAGGGTTAGACCTCAAACAGACTGCACATATAGCTTATTTTTTCTTGCTAACCAGCTTTAGAGGAAGGCTAGTTAATTATAAACAAATCAAGAAATTACGTTTTCTCTGCACATCTGAATTGATTCGTGAGTTAGATATTTGCTATCTTGCTACACTGGTTAATGAATTAAAAGAAAATCTGAAAAGAAAACCATGTAAAATTTTATTGCATTTCAAACTGTTGGCTAATTGGAAAATATTTGTATTATCTAAACATGCATATATATTTACATCCACTGATCCTGAAAGAATCAATTATATTAAACAAAAAGCACTTTATCTTAATAGTTGGTAGAGATGTAAATTGGATAGTCTCTAAACATTAAAATAATATACTCCGTAAGCTGACTTAATATACACATAAAAGTTTATCTCAAAAATTCAACTATATATAAACTATATTGTTATAAGAAACTTGCTTCTTATGCAATCGATAGCATCACAGAAAAAGGCACATCACTCCATATTTGCCTGTTAACACTGAAGTCACATGTCATTTTCTACACTTAAAATTTCTACATATTAGACATGTTAT
>PVKZ01009070.1:0-12625 GCA_004027375.1 Macroglossus sobrinus
CGGGGACCGCTGCGCTGATCCCCTGCGCCGGCCTCTGGGGTTGGCGGGCGGCTGCCGTCCCGGTCTCCGAGCGGCCCCGGGCCCTTACCTGCTCGGCTTTCCCCGGGCCCGATGCCAGCCCGCCGTGCGCAGGGCAGCGGGGAGCTGGTACCCAGACAGGAGTGACGACTGCACCGAAGGCTGCGTCGCTCTGCAGCTCTGGGTCACGTGAGGGCCTCGCGTCACCAACGAGCTCGCCCCCCAACTCCTGGGCCAGTGCTGCAGGAGCTCGCCTCCCTTCCCCCACTTCGTGCACACGCACAGACAACCCCCTCCTCCTGCTGTGCGCTGGGCCCCGGCGCGCACCGCCCTGTCACTCATTTCGGTCTTCTCCAATCCGAGGGCCCACAAGTGGCATCACCTCGCTGTGGTTGGAGTTTGTCCTTCTCTGTTTACCTAGGAGGGTCTGCTACACTCTTCGCCCCTCCCATTCCCTGCCCAGGCCGTGCTTTTGTCGTTATCTGCTGTCTAGCCTCTTCTCGCTGGCCACCTTCCCGCTCCCTCCACACGCCATTCGCAAGCACAGCCACCTTTGCCCACCTCGTCCCCTGAATTTATACCCTTCTAGGAAATTTAGAATGAGCGTTAAGGTGAGGAGGGAGCAGGGTATTTGTCAGAAAGAGGCAAGGAGATAGAGCGGGTTGTATATAACTTTCCCAATAATTTCTCTTTATTTCCTTTGTTAAAACATCACGGTTCCTCAAAAAACTAAAAATTACGAGGTTTAGTTTTTGAAAGAAATGCTTTATTCTGCAGAATGAAGAAGCTGTATTGTTTAATTATGTTCACCTGTACCACACAGGAAATATTTTTTCTGGCTTCATACATCATAAAATCATTTAAAACATACTAGCTTGTTTCAGAATTTCATTTTGAGGAAACGGAAGCATCTTCCTGAATATAGTTGGCTTTTTCAAAATGATCTGTACATTTTCAGGAAGTCCACTTCTTGTCAGATCTTGGCCATTTTATGAAAATTTGTGTGATGTTCTTTATACCAGCCCCTGGAATGAAGCCCACTTGATTGTGGTGTATAATCTTTAATATGTTGCTGTATTCGATTCACTAGTACATTATTTAGGACTTTTGCATCTGTGTTCATGACAGATATTGGTCTGTAGTTTTTTGTTTTTTTTTTGTTTTTGTAATCAGAGTAATATTGGCCTCATACAGTGAGTCGGGAAGTATTGCCTCCTCTTCAATTTTTTGGAAGAGTATGAGGAGAATAGGTATTAAATCTTTGTTCGTTAGAATTCACTGGTGAAGCCATCTGGTCCTGGACCTTTACTTCTTGGTAGGTGAAACCACCAAATATTCTTGCATGAAGACACATTTGTGTATTTTCCCACATCAGATGTTATGCTATATAGGAGGTTGGTTGTAATGAAGTGATGTTTTAAAGAAAGATGGAAATTGTCTTGGAAATTATGTTATCTTTACTAAAATGTTATGAAGTGTTGTTTCAGATCTTTTCTTGTCCCTCGGAGTTTTTTGAGGAGTTGGAGATAGATAACAACCTGTTAAGAACAAAATTAAAAAATTTCCCAAGGCTAAGTTAGAAGGACACAAGAGTTTTAGTTTGAGACTCATGTGCCCTGAAGGACAGAAAGAGGGTGAACTGGTTTGATAGCTCTTACCCTGAAAAGATAGAAGGATAGCATAGTACTGAGAAGGAGGAGACTAGGCTCACATTTGTGGATATTCAGTGTTTGTAAAAATAATTTATCCCTTTTCTTTATCTCCTCTAACTATGGTAGATGGTGGCACTTGATTGGTTCCCTTCCCCAATGCTAATGGAGTGGAAGCATAAAAGAATTGTACATAAAGTTTAGGGATACCTACAAGACAGCAAGGTTCACTTTTCATTCCTCTGCTGGCTATCTGCTTTACCACTGAGATTTTGAATTACCTAGATGCTACAGGAACCTGTAAAGAATATTTTGCAGAGGTGATATGGTGATGTGGCCGGGTGAAGAAAGGGCTAGGTTGACCTCCTACCAAAGCGGCCAATTCTGGAGAGGCATGAAATTAAATCCTACCATACCTACAGGCTATGGAGTAATTGCTGGGGAGAGGGAAGTTATTGAGATACAGGCTTACCAGAAACTGTTCCAGAGTAGGGCAAAGAGATCTGTGAATCACAGGAATGCTATGTGCTGGTCATCAGCTAAACCACATGTAAGATATGGCTTGGAAATTATGTTATCTTTATATAATTTCCAAAGTGCCGCCAAAACCTAAGGGAGCTGCTTGGGCATGAGTCCTTATCAGTAGGCTCTGTAGAAGAAGTCAAACTTGAGTCACAGTGATGATTAATTAGGGATAGTAATCTTACCCTAAGTAGTCAAGTAAAAAGTGTCTTTTTATCCTCTTCCTCCAAACTCTCAAACCATCTGAGTAAACACAGGGAAGGAGGGAGTGATGGTTAATTTTATGTGTCAACTAGGCCTGGGGATGCTCATTTATCTAGTTAAATATTATTTCTGGGCGTGTCTGTTGAGAGTGTTTCTGGAAGAGCTTAGCATTTGAATTGGCGAACTGAATAAAGCAGATGGCCCTCCCAGTGTAGGTGGGCATCATCCAGTCCTTTGAGGGCCTCAATAGAATAGAAAAGGCAGAGGAAGATTGAATTTACTCTCTGCCTGACTGCTTGAGCTGGAACATTGATCTTATCCTTTCCTTGATATTCCTGGTTTTTAGGACATCTAATTCAGACTGGCATCTATACATCATCTCTCCACCTCTCAGGCCTTTGAAGTACACCACTAGCTTTTCTGGCTCTCCAGCTTGCAAACAGCACACTGTGGAACTTCCCAGCCTCCATAATTGTGTGAACCAAGTCTTTATTATATACCTTCCTATTTATCTACCTATCATCTACAGATTGGATAGAGAGCTATCTTAGAGGAGTGAGGAAGACTCTGAACCAAAAGTGAGATTGGCATTTTAAAATACATGGAACCAAATCTTTAACAGCCCAACTTAGTTTAATAAGCAAAAGTAACTGAAAAGTTGGGGAACAGAACATAAAGAAGCCAATTATCCAGTAGAAAGTGGGGGCATGATAGAAAGGGGAAGCTATCGGGGAAGCTATTGGTAAAATAAAACCATTTTATGATTTTTTCACCTCAAGAAGTTATCTCTCAATCAAACTAGAGATATTAGGTAACTGACCTATCAGAGGAAGCTCATTTTTGTTGAATTTTTCTTTTGCATGTTGCCATGATATAGCTTACAGGTATTTGGCTAGGAATGTATCCAGTTGGATTATAGTTACTGTCCTATTTTTCTATTATTATACTCTCCTGGGTAAAGGATAGGCTTGGGAGAAGGTGGTCTGAGACCTGGTGGGTTCTGTGGGTGTGGGTATCTCTGTTCCTGCCTAGCATGGTTCTCTATGTGTCTTCATGATGCTTAATTGCTGAAATCTTATTGTGATTTTCTCTTTTTCTCTTAAATTTAAGTACCTATTAACAAACTTAAACTAAGTATTAATCATATAGGAAATTATGCCTACTCCAGCTTCCCTATAAGATATGGCCATTATAACTATGATGCCAAGACCTTTGAAGAATGGAGAATAGGCCTGGTGAAACTTTAAGGGCGTTATTGTCAGAGTTTGGATCATTTGAGAGAGAATGCATTTCATTAAAAAAATCTAGTCTGAAATAATAACAGAGCCATGAGGCTAAGATGTTTGAATGTGAAAGCAACAAATATTCAGCACCTCATTATCTGCTGGCGAGCTGAGGGGTACTATTTTCTTTATTGTATGGACTGCAGATGATCTCTTGAGACACCAAAGACTCATGGCCACTTTTTCCTATTGTTTAAGACTTTGATGGTAAAGAAAATCTGTCTCATATAGTCTCCTAAACTGAATAATTGAGCTAGACTATGTATGAGCCAAGAGAGATCCCTTGACCCTTTTAACTTCAGGCCTAGGCTAACACCATTCCTACTTTCCCCTGGACTTTGGGATGAACTTAGAAGAGTTATCAGGAAACTCATGCATAAACATTCATGAGGTCACTTTACCTTGCCTTACTAATGCTAGTCAAAGTTCCATTGCTAATAGTTTTAGCACCCAGCAAGGTCCTAGTACCCAGTAGACCCTGTTAGTTCAGGGGTTGCAACTCACATGACCACAAATAACATGTATTTGAGTGAATCCAGTTGTGAAGGAATCTAGTTAAACTGGGGATTACATGCTCTATCAAAATGGGACACCCTCTGCTCACCGCTTGCCAATTATTGTCTTGAGGTGATTTGGTTCCAAAGTTGTCAAAAATTTCTTTTTTTAAAGAGATATAAAAAATACAAAAGTGTATATAAAGATTTTTCTCCAAAATATGAGTTACTAATTTAAAACTCTACATTCATTTTCTCACTTTTTCTCACACCTGCCCAGCTCTATTTGGCTCACTTGATAATACATTGGCTTCATGACTATAATGTGCCTATGGTTATCACCTGAAGCATGATACATAACTCTTCCAAATAAACCATCCCACAATTCGCTGGTGTAAGCTATAATTGATATTTATGCTCACAGGTTCTGTGAGTCAGCAATTCAGAAAGTACACAGTGGGGGCTACTCTTCTCTGCTCCAGGATGTCTAGAGCCTCAGCCAGGATGGCTTGACTGAGGGTAACTGAGGGAGTAGATGACTCAAGCAGCTGGGGCCAGGAACAACTGAGACTGAGATGGCTGAACAACAGGCTCATGTGGAACTATCAACCAGAGTTCCTACATGTAGCCTGTCCAGCATGGCCATCTCAGGGCTTTAAAAACAAATATTCCCTGTAAAAAAAAAAGGTGGAATGTATATGATCTTTTATGACCTAGCCATGGAAGTCTCAGGGTCAGATCTACTGTCTTTCATTGCTTGAAACAGTCATAAGACCTCTTCCAAGATTCAAAGAGTAAGACCATAGACTCCAACTCTTGATGGGAGGAGTCATATTTTTAAAACCATCACACACCTTACTGGTAAGTGCCTTTTACAATTCTTTTCTTACCCTCAAGCTAGACAAGGTAGTAAATATGGTAGTGATGCTTGTTTAATTACAAGTGCTAAGTACAAAATAATTTTTGAATAGGACCTAAAATGAAATTTCCACAGCTTTATACCACCCACATTTAGTTAATTTTTACTATACTGTTTAGAATATTTAGTATATTTGTTCATAATTATCTACTTGTGTACTGATTGGGTACTTATGTGCAAAGTCATCAGAGATGATTAGAAATAGAAGACCAAATAAACTGTGAGGCCAAAAAACTGGATTAGCAAGGTTATAGAACATTGGATTTTATAATCATGTTTTCTGTGCTTTTGACTAATTTTGGATTTACAGGGTAGGATTTATAATCTCAGTAGCAATCCTAAGCTTTCACAGAGCATGTATTCTAAATCTTAGAATTATTTCAGTCCAAGAGACTATTTTACAAATTAGGAACCTGAGACACAGAAACAGTGGCAGAACTAGAAATACAGTCATCTATGCTTTCTTGGCTAATTCTATCTACTATCTTTCTATCATCTATCTACCTAACTATCTTGTAGGTTTATACACATTTTGTATAAAATCAAAGGAAATACACTAACATTTTATTTATAATTGCTTTTGGCTGATGGATGATAGGAAAATTTATGATTTTCCAACATTTTCCTAAATATTCTGTGAAAATTAGGTAGATCTGAGAATAATTAAGAAATTGTTTCTAAAGACTAGTAAAACTGATTATTTTCATGTGTTGATAGTACAGGTGATTTTTATTTATAACTAAAGAGTAAATTCTGTCTGTCTGTCTGTCTGTCTGTCTGTCTCTCTCTCTCTCTCTCTCTCTCTCTCACACACACACACACACACACACACACACACACACACACACCCTTTTTTCTACCCTTCCCCTTTTACACTCCTACCCCATCTCCTGAGTCAGGGGTTACATTTCCTATCAGGAATCTGAAACTCAGGCATTAGTAGCATGACAGCATCTTATGCCACATTTTACACTTAGAAACCTATACATGATGACTTGATGTCCCTGTTTCTCCCTCATCCCCTTCTCATTTAGTTGTTTTCATCTTTGAGATTAAAGATGAATTTCTGATATGATTCATTAGATGGTGATTAATTCTACCTTCTAAATTGTCTCCAAGGAAAATGTATCTTTTTTGCAAGTAAAAGGAAAATAAAACCATTCATTATTTTTCTTTTAAATTCAGATTATGAAATAGCATTACAGAGTTATCCTAGTTTTCTTAAACATACATAGTGATGGGAATAAAATAAAATAGCACTTATATAAAGGCTGATATGTGCCAGGCATTGTTGTATATGTATATTTATTATTGCGTTTTATCCTCCCCCAAATCTTATGATGTAGGTCCTGATATTATCCTTCATTATGTACATAAGAAAATTTCAGGACAGTGAAGCTAAGTAACAAATAGGAAGTGGTGGAGCAGGAATTCAAATCCATTTAATTTATTTCCTAAGTCCATGGTCTTAACCTCTACTCAGTTCCCTCTATTAATAAGTCCCAAAATCTATATTTCATTCATTCTTTTATCCATTTGTTGTTTGAACTCCTTTCTATGACAGGCACTGCTTGCTCTTTTAATCTCAGTACCATATTTAGGAGTTCTGATTCCCAGGACATAGCTCCTTCTACCTAATAAAAATATAAGAAATATACTTTCAGTTCAACCATAATTTTTAAAGCATCTACAATGTGCCAAGCAAAGCCTTGGAGATATGTATGTGATACACACACACACACACACAAGGTAGATACAGCCTTCATATTCTTATGAAGCATGTTTTAATGGGGGTAGACAAGGAGGGTGTGGTAAGTACTGAAGGGGCAATTTAAGCACTAAGAAGAGTTAACTCAGTTGCCAGTGAAGTCTTCCAGGAAGAAATAATGTCTAGGAGGTCAATGTCTGGCATGACAGAGTAAGGAGCTTTGTGGATCTGATATCCTGTGAAACTGGTGAAAATTATTTAAAACAAAACAACTTAAAAACCTCTGAAAATGATCTTAAGGGTATATATCAAGTGGATAAGCATCTATTCAAGAAAATTTATAAAAATTCCATAAGAAAATCTGTAGTATTTGAACCTAGATCTCTCATTCCCTCCTCAATCTTAGGTCAGGGACGCATAAATTGCACTTCTCACCATCAGCGGAAAACACATGGTATCCTCTTCCTGCAGCTCCCCACCATAGAGCTTTCTTCCTAGGAAGAGGAGGACATTAGTATTTCTCATCCTGCCCCAACTACTGAGATTTCAAGGTTAAGCTCCAGGTGAGTTCCTTCACTGATGGAATGGAGACTGTCCCGTGGGTGTGGCACCACTGAGAATACTGGTGCCTTGATCACCCTTGGCTTGTAAAGCGTGGTTCCAAGCATGTAAAGCAAGCTAAGAGGACCTCAGGCTGCTGTTTACTCCTTAACTCCACTAAGACACCAACTCCTAAAGCAAGAGTGTCACTTAGAGAGGACTGCCATTATCCCTACTCCCAGATCTAGAGATTTTGCCTGGGGAGAGAAGACAGCCATAAATCATATACATTCTAACATTTCCCCAATGGAAGTTACTTTATTTGCAACAGAGCATGGAGAAGTTCAAGCCAAGGAAGCTCTAAAAACAGTTGTGGTTGTGGTAGAGGCAACTGCGAAGTGATTCCTGGATTTAATGAATATCTGGTTAACTGTAAACTACCTAGATTGTTTTAAAGAGCCAGGGAAGGAGATGTCTGGGAGGAGTCATCCCTCCTTGGGTTCAAACAAATATCAAACGCTAATCTGTGAAACTGTTGCTTCAAGGGAGCCCAAATTTGATTGAATTAGTCTGCAGAGGAATTAATGCCCAAGGACATTATTGGAAATAAGAGGGAAATCAACTGGTAATTGTAAGAGCCTAATGGCTGGGTTTGGTCATGGTTGTGACCTTCATAAGTGCTTCTCAGTCTCCCACCTCACCTTCACTTAGGTGAGACAGGATGGTTAGAGGGGTTAGAGATGGATGTTTCCCTTCTTCTAGGTTGGTCAGCTCTGGTAAAAGAGTTTCTCTTGAGGGAAGGGGTAGTGAACACACAATGCAAAATAGATATGACATATTATTGAATTGTACACTTGTAACCTATATACTTTTATTAATGTCACCCCAATAATTTTAATAAAAATGTAAAAATAGAGTCTCAGGGGAAAAAAAGAATAGAATGCTCTGGATATACTTAAAAATGGCTACATCCCCCACCACCCCTCCAGAAACATGAGGAATTTTCTCCAATATTCACTGTGAGAACCTCATAGGGCTCTTGGCAGTAAAACTCATAATAGTATGGGAGTAATCCTAAAACTGGGCTTCTCTGGAGTTTTAACTCTCAGACTTTTCCACATTGAACTTCTAGTAACCTGTCAATTATAATTCAGGTTTTCTCAATCTCAGTACCATTCTTAGGAGTTCTGATTCTTTCAGTTGTCTTAGAACTGGTTCTCAGTACTGGTTCTTAGGGACGTTTCTGTTCATGAATTTTGCTCTAGCAAATTGTGATTCTCTGTATCTGCTTGTATGTTTCTCCTTTGTTGAGGGGGAGAGGGCAGTGATTTGCTCTGTGATCTCAAATCTCTAATGGATCTAAGAAGAATTGTTCATTTTCAGTTTTTTTGGCTTTTTAATTTTTGTTAAGATAGAGTGATGACTTCCAAGTTGTTTAATGCCAGACCAAAAACTGAAAGCAAAAGAAATGTTTTATAATGATAAAAGAGTCAATCCATAAGAAATATACATCAATTATAAATATATATGCACCTGACAACAGAACACCAAAATACATGAATCGAAAACTGATAAAAATGAAGGAAGAAATAGATAATCAACAATAATAGTTGGAAACTTTAATAGCCCACTTTTAATAATAAATAGACCAACTGGGCAAAAGATCAATCAGGAAATAGAAGATTTGAGAAAACTGTGCACCAATTAGACCTAATATACATATAGACTACTCTACCCAATAACAGCAGAATGCACATTCTTCTCAAGTGCACATGGCACATTCTTCATGGTAGACTGTGTGGCAGGCTATAAAACAAACCTGAACACATTTAAAAGGTTAGAAATACAAGATATGTTCTCTGACTACAATGGAATAAAATTTTATATCATTAATAGGAAATAGGAAACCCACAAATATTTATAAATTAGACATAACACTCTTAAATAGCCAAAGCTTCAAAGAACAAATCAAAACAAAAATTAGAAAATACTTCAAGATGAATGAAAATGAAGTACAACCTACAGAATACAGAAATTTATGGGATGGAACTTTGGTAGGTCGAAGCACAGTATACCAAAACTTATGGGATAGTACTAAATTTATGCTGAGAGGGGAATATATACCTGTAAATAAGTGCCTATATTAAAGAAGACGAAAGATCTCAAGTCAATACCCTAACTTTCTACCTTAAGACATTGGAAAAAAAGAGCAATCTAAACATAAAGCAAGCAGAAAGAATGAAATAATGATTAGAGTAGAAATTAATGAAATGGGGAATGGAAAGAGAGTATGAATGAAACCAAAGCTAGTTCTTTGAAAAGATAAACAATATTGACAAATCTTTAGCTAGATTCATTAGAGAGGGATAGAGCTAGAGAGCGAGAGCAAGAGTGAGTGAGAGAAATCAAGTTACTAGAATCAGAAATGAAAGAAGGGTCACTACTACTAACTTTATAAAAAAAGAATTATAAAGGAATAATATGAAATTGTATGCCATCATGTGAGATAACTTAGCTGAAATGGATAAATTCTTAGAAAAACACAAACTACCAAAAATATCTCAAGAATAAACAGACAAACTGAATAGACCTATAACAAGTGAAGAAATTGAATTAGTAATAATAATAATAAACTACCCACACACAAAAAAGCCTAGACTCACATGGCTTCACTGCTGAATTCTACCAAACATTTTTTTTAAAAGAATTCTTCATGAACTTTTCCAAAAATAGAAAAGGAGAGGACATGTCTCTCATTTTATGAGACCTGTATTACCCTGATATCAAAACCAGACAAAGATATAACAAGAAAAAATACAGATCACCTTCTCTTAGGCAAAAATTCCCAATGAAATACTCGGAAAGCAAACCAACAACATATAAAAACAATTATACATCATGACCAAATGGGATTTATCCTAGAATGCAAGTTTGTTTTAATATCCCCAAATCAGGAACTTCCTCAACATGATAAAGGGCAAAACAAAAAAAACCCTCAGTTGACATCATACTTAATAGTGAAACACTAGATGACTTACCCCTTAGGATCAAGAACAAGACAAAGATGTGTGCTCTTACCACTTCTATTAAACATTGTACTGGAGATTCTAGCCTTGGCAATTAGGCAACAAAAAGAAATAAAAGGCATCCAGGTTGAAAAATAAGAAGTAGAATTATCTCCATTTACAGATGACATGATCTTATATGTAGAAAGTTTTATGGAATCCACTGATAAACTAATAGAACTAACAAATAACTCCAGGATGATTACAGGATGTATGATCAATACACAAAAGTCAATTGTATTTATATACATTTGCAACAAATAATCTGAAAAGAAAATTAATAAAACTCTATTTATAAAGCATCAAAAGTAATAAAATATTTAGAAATAAATGTAATAAGGGAATTACAAAGTTTATACTCTGCAAACTACAAAACATTACTGAAAGAAATTAAAGAAAATGCAATTGAATGGAAAAGAAAATCTCATGTTCATGAATTGAAAATTTTAATACTGTTAAAATGACAATATTCATCAAATCAATCTATAGATTCGATGCAATCCCTTTCAGAGTCCCTTCAAAACCACTTCAATACCAACTACATTTTAAAAATAAATAAAAGCATTAAGAGACAAAATTAAAATTAAATAAAAATTACAAAACCACTTCACCCCTGCTAAAATGGTTAGAATCAGAAAGTCAGACAATAAAAGTGTTGTTAAGGATATGGGTAAATCGGAACCCTTACACACTGCTAGTGGGAATATAAAACAGTCAGCTAGTTTGGAAAACAGTATGGCATTTTCTGAAATGATTAAGCACAGAGTTATTGCATAACCCAGCAGTTCCATTCCTAGATCTACCCAGGAGAAATAAGAACATATGTCATCACAAAACTTGTACACGAATGTTCATATTTCCATTATTCATAATAAGCAAAAGATGGAAACAGCTCAAATATCCATCAATGGATTAATGGATAAACAAAATGTGGCACAGTCATAAAATAGAATACAATTAAGCCATAGATTAAATAAAGAAATAAATGCTACACAATGGATGAATCTTGAAAACATACCAAGGAAAAAAAGCCAATTGAAAGACCACATTTTATATGAGCACATTCTTATGAAATGTCCAGGATTGGGACATTTAATTAATTAATTAATTTATTTATTTATTATGGTGACATTGGTTAATAAAATCCAGTATATATGTGTGTGTGTATATATATATATATATATATATATATATATATATATATATATATATATATATATAATATTGCACTGTGTTCCAGGATTGGGAAATTATAGAGATAGAAAGCAGGTTAGTGTTTTCTTAGGGCTGAAACAATAGAAGCATGGGGGAAGAGTCATAGGTAAGGGTATGGTGTTTCCTTTTGACTTGAAAATGTTCTAAAATTGACTGTGTGATACATGCACATAACTAAATATACTAAAAACCAGTGAGTCGTATATTTTAAGTAGGCAAATTGTATGGTATGTGAATTAGATCTAAATAAAGATGTTCAAAAGAAGTAATACCCATTATGGGATGGATGAATAGGATTTATCCAGGGTAAGTGTGTGAGGAGTGGTTGAGAGAATGTTTTAGGCAGGGAAAATGGTGAGAACTAAAACCAGGAGTTGAAAGGGCATGGAGCTTTGAAGAGATGCTAATCCATTCAGCACAATGGTGTTGTTACTGTTTATTAAATACCAACTGATGAAGAGCAGAGATTAGGAGCAAGGGTTTTGACGTTAGGCAGGCACTCCATTTAATAGCTGAGTGACCTTAGCCAAGACACTTAATCTCTCTAAGCCTCACTTTGCTTTTCTATTAAACAGGTTAGCAATATAACATCTGGAAAATGACTCAGTTCATGGAAGGGAAGAAAGATTCTATGCTCTATGTCAGTCCAAGAAACTATCTTGACAGTTACAATGCAAAAATAATATAATTACCCATTAGGAGAATTTTTTAAAAATAATTATTTCTTGAACAACCAGATAACAGGAGGTCTAGTGATATATCTGTCGGAGCCAGCCGACGAGTCTAGCAGTTTCCTGAAAGGGGGAGCACGGATTAAAGAAAAAGAAAGTAGTGGGAGGGCACGCAGAATCGAGACTGCGGCGCCTAGTTTATTTCCTTGCACATATTTATACTTTTACAGACGTTAGGAGGACATTCATAATTCTTACAATGTTGTTCTTATCTGAGTAAAAGCAGAAACTTTTTCTGCTTGCTTGGCAGAAATCTGTGTTTTCCCCTAGATAACAT
>PVKZ01009071.1:0-12623 GCA_004027375.1 Macroglossus sobrinus
AGGGCGTCGCGCAGACCTGGAGGGACGCGGGAGGGGCTGGCGGGGACTCGGGCGCCCGGACCTGGGCCGCGAGAGCCGACAGGGGCCCCCGCCTCCCCCAGAGCCCGGACACCGCCAGCGCGCTCCGCCCAGCGCTCCCGCTGACCCACCTGAGCAGACCGCGGTGGCGGCGTTTCCGGGGTCACAGGCGGGGGCCCCTAGCGTGGCCACTGGGCAGTTCCACAAATAGGGCTCTGTCCCCACACAGTGAAACGCGTCGGGCCAGATGGGAGCGTCCCCGTCCCCAAAGTGGCCTCCCGGAGGTGTGGCCAGCGCGCTGCCGCAGTTGAGCTGGTGGCAGAGGACGGCGGCGTCTGCTAGGTCCCAGTGGGTGGCACAGAGGGGCGCCCAGGCCCCCTGAACCTGGAGCTCCACTCGCCCCTCACAGCCGCTGCTGCCATTGACCAGCCGGAATTCTGCGGGGGAGAGGTGTGGGCACTGCCTGGCGGCCAGAGCGCAGCTCTCAGGCTCTCGCCTGCCCCCTCCCTGCGGCTGAGCTCGCTCTCTCGCTGGGGTGTAGCCTCCTGGTGGCACACGCACCCCTGGCCACGGGCACCCTGAGAGCTGGGGTTTGAGCACCCAGCATGTCCCTGAGAGAGGCAGTGAGCCCCAGAGCTCAGACCCGCCCCCCTCACCTGAGCAGCGCAGCCCGGCGTCCTGGCCGTGTCCACACTGGTGCGCCGGCCCCCGCGGGCACTGGAACAGCAGGGACTCGTTGCCCGCACAGCGGAAGGCCTCCGTCCACACGGGCCCAGAGCCCGGGCCGAAGTGGGCCCCCCGGGGCGTGGACACGGCCGAGCCGCAGTGCAGCTCCCGGCACACCACGTGGGCCGTGGCCTGGTCCAGGTCGGCGTCGCAGACGGAGCCCCAGGTCAGGCCGCGCCTCACCTCCAGACGCCCGGCGCAGGGGTGCTCGCCGTCCACCAGCCGGGCCTCGATGTGTCCTGGGCAGGAGGCAGACCCTCAGGGACAGGTGTCCTAGGTGAACAGCTCAGCCCGGAGCCACCGCTCTGGACCACAGGGGCGTCATCTGTGTCCAGGCAGCGGGTCTGCCGAGCCCTGGGCAGAAGTCGACAGCCAGAGGCCCCTCTGCCCACAGAATAAAGCAGGGGTCCCTGGTGGCTTCCCAGAGTCAGCAGTTAAGGTCACCTGCTGCAGGTGCCCACGTGTGGCACACAACCCCTGCCTGCCCAGGGCGGTGGGATCGAGCCCTGTGTAAGCTCAGAGGGAGGTCGAGACACCTTCAGGCCGCAGGACCACTGCCTGGTCCCCAGATCTGCGAGGGCTGACTCACCCCCCGCATCGAGACAGGGCTGGGAGGCTGGACGTCATCCCAGCCAGGCTCGTGCTAGACACATGACTGTGTTATCTAAAAGGGCACAGGTGCTGTGGGACCTCCGGGCCCCTCGCACCCGCTGTGAGCCACCCAAGGGGCTCACCCCCTGGTCTCTGTCCCCCCAACAGTGAGCTAGAGCGCAGCGGCCTGTCAGAGCACCCTTCCTCCCTCCCGTCCTCCCCTCCCCTGCAGCCCGCTCTTGGCCTTGAGGCAGCAGGCCGGCAGCACGGGTGTGCCGGAGGGCAAGGGCAGCAGGGGCCAGGCTCGGGACGCGGGGGACGCCACCTGCGCAGACCACCTGGGCGTCGCGCTGGGAGCTGCAGCCGGGGCGAAGGGTGTTGTCGAGCCGGCAGCTCCGGATGGTGGGCTCCGCGCCGCTGCAGGTCATGAACTTGCCGCGGCCGCCGGCGGCCGGGCGGGCGGCCTGGAGCGCAGGCCCGCACCGCAGCTCCCGGCAGAACACGGTGGCCTCCTCCCGCTGCAGGCCGCACAGGCGGTCCACCCCGTTGGCGTTCCTGATCTCGGGGAGCCCGGCGCAGGGGCTGCGGCCCTTCACCAGCCGGATCTCCCGGAAAGTGCCGTCTGCAAGCACAGCGCGCGCTCAGCGGGCACCGCCGCCGGGGCCTGCGTCCTGCGTCAGTGACCGGCCGCTCAGCTGGGGCGCGGCGGTGCCCTCCAGACGCCCCACCCTGGGCCAGCGTCCGAGCCCTGCACCAGGGCAGCAGCGCTGGGCTGACGGGCGCCCCTCGGGTGGGGCGCTCACGGAGGGCACCTCGCTCAGGACCCCTCACAGGGCCCAGGCCGGGCAGGCGTGAGCTCACGGACACGCTCTTGAAAATCCTACTCGTGTGCGACCAAGGGCGCCTGCCTGTCACTGGGCCCCAGGCCCCAACCCGGCCGGAGGCCCACTGTTGGGGGGCCTCACAAGCTGCAGGTCACATAAGTGCCCTGAGACAGCTCAAGGCCCACAAGAAACACCTGCTGCCACTCGGGGGAGAGTCCTGCTGAGGTGCCCAGAGCGGCCCCTCAAGCGCCTGGAAGACGAGGTGCCCCCCAGTCCAGCCGCTCTGTCAGCGGTGGGCTCGCTCCCTCCCTGTCCTGCCCCGGGTGGCACAGCACCCCCGAGGTCACCCACTGCTGCACGCCTCACGCCCAGAACGGTGCCAGGCCAGGATGCCTGCCAGAGGACAAAGGACAGCCACGCAGGAGGCAGGGGGGGCTGGACCGTCCCAGAGGGCTCCGACAACCCAGTGCCCAGGAGGGGCCCCCCAGAGCCCCCCGCCCGCCCTCCCGCCCCGACTCACTCGCGCACAGCGCCACCACCACCCACGGGTGGGGGCACGGGCTCCGGGTCCAGGCCCCCAGGTTGCACTCCCACAGGGTGGGCTCGTCGCCCCCGCAGGACACGTTGTGCAGTGCGGGCAGCACCATCTCGCCAGGCAGCGGGACGTACTTGGGGGCGCCCACGGCCAGCCCGCAGCCCAGCTGCCTGCAGACCACCGAGGCCTCCGCCAGCGTCCACTCGCGGTTGCACACGTGCCCCCAGCGCCCCCCGTGCCGGACCAGCACCACGCCGTCACACTGACTGTGTCTGTACGCCAGCCTCAGGTCGCCCGGTCCACCTGCGGAAGGACAGACCGGCCTTGGAGGGCCCAGGCCGTCTGGAGCCAGGCGGCGTGGCGCTGGCAGCTCTGCGCCCGGGGCCGCCTCCGAGGCCTCACTGCGAGGCCTCCGCCCCCGGGAGAGCCAGTCCAGGAAGGTGACCACGGGCACATGCCCCAGCCGTGCCCGTTCTAGGCCAGCCGCGTCCCCCTCCCCCCCGTTCCCTCCATGCTTGACGCAGCCCACCCCCTGGGCAGCCTGGGGACAAGAGTCTCCAGGGCTATGGACTTTGGAGCCCACACGCCCTCCTGCCCAGGACACCCCGCCCAGCTCTGGGCTGAGCGAGGCCCAGGCCGCTGGTCGGGGCAGGGGGCCCTCACGCCCCAGAGCCTCAGCCTCTGCAGAGCCACCCCTTCGGAGGGGTCCGTGGATGAAGGAAGGAGAGACTTACTGATGGGGACCGCCCAGAGAGTGACGAGAAGGGGCCCAAGTCCCAAGGCCCAGAGAGCTTCCCTCATGGCCCCTCCGTAGCCCCCAGGGCCTCAGCCAGCTCCTGCTGCACAGGTGCCGGGCCGGAGTCAAATATACAGACGCGGGAGCCACCGATGGCCTCCCAGGACCAGTGGGGACAGCGGGAGCCTCCCCAGAGCGAATCAGGGGCTCTGACTGTCGGTCTGCGAGCTGAGCAGCCAATGGCCTCAGCAGCTCCGAGCACCGCCAGGCCTGAGCGCGGGGCCCAGGCTGTGGGTTTCCTCCGGTGCTGAGAACTGCTGACGTGGCGGCTTCGCTCCGACCCCACGATCAGGCAGGTGGTCCTTCCTGTCTGCCCACAGACACGGCAGCGGCAAAGCCCTGTGCGTCTCCGCCCTCCGCCCAGGCCCAGGGGCTCCGCTCCCCACCACAGAGAGGAACATGGTGACACCAGACATCTAGGGACTGGTGGGGACTCAGTGGGGTCCCTGCAGCACAGCAAAGTGAGATAGGCCGGGGCGGCTTTGCAAGGGCTGTGACAACGAATTGTTACTGGAACCAAGTCCCCAAAAGAAGGAAGAACCTGCTCCCTAAGCCAAAACAGGTGACAACCCACTGATATAGAAACTTAAACACAGTCAAGAATCTCCTGACGTCGTGACCAAAATGTCCAGGAGACAGTGAAAGTCACGCCTCACATGAAGAGCCACACCTTGGTGGTAAAAGACCACCCACCCACCCACCGACGCCGGCGCCGTGTCGGGGAGGGTTCCTCCGACCAGGGCTTCGAGCTGCGTGCTCGGCAAGGCTTCCAGCGCAGACCGCAGAGTCTCCTGAAACGTGGAGAACGCAGAAAAGCAGCAGAAAACGGAAGCTATGAAAACGGGCCGACGGCCAGGAGGTGATACCCTGGCATGGCCATACCTTCCTCCAAACGCTAAACCCAGAGGGCCCCCGGGGCCCGGCGGCGTGCGCCGGGCACACCTCAAGGGGAGCAGTCGGACACGAGAGCCCTCGGCGAAGGCTCCATCGACGGGAAATGCCCCGCGCGGGCGGGTCCACAGTCACGGCGAGTGGGCGAGGGGCTGCCTGGCGCGGGGGGAGGTGGCATGGACAGCGGCTGCTTGCGGGCACAGGGCTGCTTCTGCAGGTGACGACGATGTTCTGAGATTACCTGGCAGTGACTGCTGCACGGCTCTGAAAAGGCTGAAAAATACTGGATTCGACACTTTTAAAGGATGCAATTGTGTATTGACCATATCTCAATAAAGACGTTATTTGTTAGGGAACCATATGGATATGATAGGACTGAACATACAAGAACTGAAAACATTTAAATTCCCTGGAGAGACTCAGTATTAGAACGGAAGTGACAAGGACCGATCAGGGAACTCAAAGACGGATGAGCAATTTATGCCAACAACAGAGAAAATAGGAAAAAATTCACAGAGCAGCGGAGACCTGTGCGGCAGTGACAAGGGCTCATCGTCCCATCGGTGGAGACCTGGGAAGGAGAGGAGAGAGCGGGACAAAAAAAATTTGAAGAAGCCATGGCTGAAAATGCCCTAAATAGGTGGAAGACGTAAACGTACCGATTCGAGAGGCTGAGAAATTCCCAAACAGGACACACACAAAGAAAGTCACATCAAAACACATCAAAATTAAACTTTTAAAAACAAAAGGCAAAGAATAAAAGTCTAAGACCAGCCCGAGGAAAATGACACGTTACCTACAAAGGAAAGCCGGTTTCCCACCCGTGTGGAGGCCGGTGCCTGGGGGAGGAACAGCGTTTAGGCACAAATATGGGTCGGGTCTGAGTCCTGCGTCTGTGAAGCTGCCCCACAGAATGAACGGGAAACAGAGACATCCTCAAAGGAGGGGAAACTACGAGAATCTGCGCCCAACAGACATACCCTTAAGTCACGGTTAAAGAAAACCCTCCGCACAGAGACCATGACGACCGCGAGCGTCCGGAGAGGGGAGAGCAGTGAGTGGAGGCCGAGCGGACACAGTGGACTGTCCTCCACTTTCGAGCTTCTCCGTCACGTGTTACGTTTGGGGCAGAAGCTGCAACGCTGCCCGAAGCAGTGCTCGGCGTACCGAGGACATGCCTAGCGCAGTTACATTTTTAATGGGGACGGGGGCCGAGTAACTTTAATGTAAGCAAGGTTTCGATGTTTCATTTGAAGGGGTAACACGTCGACAGAAGCCTGCTGTGTGTATGACGTCTCGGGCAACCAACACGATCACACAAAACTGGAAACATTATACACGTATCAGAATGGAACTCTAAAAATGTTCACAGTGGGACTAGAAAAAAGTTAACAGAGGCATGAACAGCAGTGCGGACAAATAGAAAACAAAAATAAAATGGCAGACTTAAGCTCTAAAGTATCGATAATACTTTAAATGTAAATGGTCTAAATACACAGATCAAAAGACAGATATTGGCAGAGTGAACACATACACACACAAAAACCCATGACCCCAATCCATGCTGTTTACAAGAAACTCCCTTCAAACACAACATAGGTAGATTGAAAATAAAGTAGAAAAAAAAATCTCATGTAAACATTAATCCAAAACGCTATATGAATATCCGAGAAAGAGTTCGAGTAAGAGAAAATTACTAGGGAGAAAGGGGGAAGTTACCTAACGGAAAAAAGGCCAACCCACCTGAAAAAGATGGAGCAGAATTAGATGTGTTCACACCGAGCCACAGAGCATCAAAACACAGGAAGCAAAACCAGACAGAGCTGGAGGGAGAAATAGACAAATGCACGGTTCTGGTCAGAGACGACGTTCATCCAGCAAGACCGGCGAACCTGCCACTAAAACCAGACAAGATGGCACAGGAAGAGAGCACTCCAGGCCGCGTCCCAACAAAACCTCATCAAACGAATCCAATATTTTCATATATAAAAAGAACAACACACTACAACTAAGTGGAATTATCCCAGGCATGCAGGGCTGGCTCGGTATTGACAATCGATCATTGCAATCCACCACATCACCAGGGCAAAGAAGAGAAATCATATGATCTATCAAATGATCCAGAACGAACTGTTGACTTCTGACAAAACCCACGCCCCATCTGTGACAAAGAAGAAAGCTCTCGGGAAAGTCAGAAGAGGGGGAGCTTCTGCAGCCGCGTCAGGAGCAGGTGCAAAACCTAGAATTAACGTCTCATGTGAAGACCGAGGGCTTTCCCTGGAAGACCAGGGACCGCACAAAGATGCCCACGGTCACCACTGTCACACAACACACGACTGGGAGTTCTAGCCACCGCAAAGAGGCAAGAAAAAGAGAAACAGAACAAACATATTGGGAAAGAAGAAGGTTTTTTAAGTCTCTATTTAAAGATGAAAGAATTGTCTACAGAAAATCCTAAGGAATCTACAAAAAAAAAAAAACAAACCCTAGAACTAATGGGTAAACTCATAGGGTCACAGGATATAAGATCGAAACACAAAAATCAATCGCATCAACAGCCACCCGCGAAATCACCAGGCCGCTCCTTCCAGACCTAACCCCAGACTCAGCCCGACTCGGCAAGCGCACTCCGGCGCCGTTTTACCGAAGAGATGAAAACTTATTTCCATGCAGAAGTACGTACAGTGATGTGTGCAGCAGCTTCCCCTGCAGCGGCCAGAAGCTGGGGACTCCTGTAAGATGCGGTGACATGTGTCCTGTTTGTGTCATTGTATGTAAAGCACAGCTCAGAGGTACTTCACTGTCTGCAGATGCTGTCCCAACCACACGCCCAGGTCCTGGATGACAGGGCAAGGAGGTCCAGCCGTGCCACAGCCTGGGACTCGCCGTGGTGCCGAACACAGCCGTGGCTCCATCCGGCTCTTGGGGGGCAGTTCTGAGGGGCTTGCCCCGGGCGAGCAAGGCCCCGGGACGGGGGCCACGGAGGCCCCGGCCGCCCCTCTGCAAGCCGCCATGTAATTGTGTACAGCTTGCCTTGTTTTTGTGTTCTGTTTTTATCCGGTCTGCCATTGGGTCCCTGCATGTTAAGTGCGGTTTTAAGGTGGCGTTACGTCTGCCATTTTGCTATTTGTTTTCTATTTGTCCACCTACTTTCTGTTCCTCGTTCCCTAACTTCTGTTGGGTTAAGTATTTTTTTAGTATTTCATTTTATTTTTACCGGCTTTTCGGCCACATTCCTAACACAGCAAGCATCCCCAAATGACACAGCCCACACTGGACCAACCCTGCGTTTCACATGGCCCTCTCATGCCATGGCCTGATATTCTGGCCAATGGTCTCCTTAAAAGACTAAAGAGAATGTGGCATTGATGTCAAGAGAGACAAATGGATCAACAGAACTGAAATGGACTCACAAATCCATGGACAACTGGTTTCTGTTAAAGGTACAAAGGTAATTCGGTATGAAAAAAATGAACTTTGATGCATACCTCACACCGCATGCAAAAATTAACTCATAATGCATCACGGACCTAAATATCAAACCTAAATCTATGAAAGTTCTAGAAAAAGACATAGGAGAAAATTTCTGTGACCTTGGATTATGCAAGTATTTCTTTGATATGATATAAAAATATGAAATAAAAAAACAATAGATAAATTGGACTTCATCAAAATTTACAACTTCTCCTTGAGTAGGCTGTAAAGATAACAAAAAGACAAGCTATAGACTGGGAGAAAATATTTGAACATTATATATCTCATAAAGGACTTACGCTCAGGAGCTATAACGAACTCTCAAACTGAAGGATAAGGTTAAAAAACAGCCCAATAATGTAATAGGCAAAGTAAGCTCCCTGAAGCAGACACGTGGATGGCGAACAGCTCATCCGGGAAATGCAAATTAAAGCCACGTGCGACACCACTACACACCTCCCAAAATGGCCACGATCACAGCCCCGACCTCACCGGTTACTGGGGACGGCCTGGGGGGCAGGAAACACCCCAGTGTCAGAGTAAGCCACCCGCAGTCTCCCCCGTGACACACCGTTTACCCCCATTGTGCTGCCTACGAGAAACCAAACCACGTGGAGAACGGGACCTAGACGGGAATCTTCACAGCAGCACGAGTCTCAGTGACCAAAACCTTCAAACACCGGAGGGTACCACAGTACGTGATGGGCAAACAAGTGTGGCCCGCCCGGCGGTGGCGGACAATCGGGTCAAAAGGCCCGAGGCCTGACACGCGGCGACACCGCCGAGTGACAGAAGCCAGGCTGAAGAGTGTGCACACGCTACAGCCCGTTCAGACACAACTCCTGCAGACACAAACCCAGCCACAGAAAGCTGGTCAGCGGCTGCCGGGGAGCTGGGTGTGGGCGGGGGCAGGAGGGAGGCGACTTTCGGGGGTGGCGGAAGCACACACTCTCTTGATGGCTTCGGGTGTGTATAAATGTCAGAACTAGTCGGACCGGACATTTTAAATGTGTGCTGTCTGTTGCGTGTCTGTGACACCTCAATGACACTTTCTAAATAACGGCCAAACCGCCTGTGGCGGAGACCGCGGCCCGGAGCCGGCAAAGCGCATGTGGACGCGGCCACGCCCGGCCTGGCCCTTCTCTGGGCAGACTGGTCCCTGCCACTGGCCACATCAAAACACTTACTACCTCGAGAGACACACGAAAATCATAAAATTCAACATCCACTCGTGATAATAAAGTCTTTGGACACTGGAGATCGCGGGGACTTCCTTAATCTGATAAGTACCATAGAACCAAAACCCACAGCAAACGTCCTACTTTCTGAAATCAGAGCGGCTGCTCTCGCCCCTCCTGCGGGACGCGCCTGGGGCCTCGGCCAGAGCAGCGCGCGGGGACGACCGGCCAGGTGGCCAGACCCGCCCTGGGAACGCGGACCCGGCGACTCCACACGCACGTCGGCCGCGTCCACGAGGAAGTCCGCGAGCGACTGGACACGGGCCACAAACGGGCCTCACTGGTTTCTACATACGGGCAATGAAGAAGGCGAGTTCTCGTACCCGGCTAGCTATCCGGGACGATCTACTGGAAGACCTCCGTGCAGAAGTGGCGCCAGAGGAAGGGTAAATACCAAATGCGCCGAGCCTGTGGGTGGGAGACTCGGCCTTGCAAGGGTGTGAGATCCCCCCAAGTTAAACTGCCGGAGGAGGGGACTGGACCTGACCAGACGATCCCAAAATTCAGCAGGGAATCCAATGGGTGGGAACAGCCCCCCAGGCCAGCAGAGCGACTAACTGACGGAGAAGCCGCACGGTGCCCTGGCATCTGGCGGGGGTGCGGGGCGGCCGAGAGCTGGGACCTGCGTGGCCGCGCCCTGCCCGGTGGGGGAGGTGAGGGGTGAGGGTGCTGGGACAGGCTGCAGGGTGGGGCTCCCTGCCGTGCACAGGGCGGGAGGCTGCAGCCTGTTTCCGGGCTGACGTTAGGAGCCAGAGAGGAAGAAGGGGCAGGGTCCCCGGGGTGCGGATGTGGGCGAGGGCGTCACAGGAAGGCGGGAAGGCGGCGCACGCCCTGGGCCTGCTCTGAGAAGGGGGTGGCGGTCCAGGTCCTGGGCGCTCCGGGAGGTGGACAGAGAAGTGGGCAGGACCTCACCCCCATGCCCGACCGGGGGGAACTCTGGGTGCTGGGTGCGGGGGTCCATGGGAACGAGGTTGAGGGGCTGGGGGCTGTCTGCAGATGCTGGGTCCCGGCAACACGCCCCGGTCCCCACGGACAGCGCGAGAAGGCCCGGCAGTCCGCAGCCTGGACCTGCGGGGGCGCTGAGCACAGCGGTGGGGCCCCCGGCTCCTGGGGGCGGTCACGAGGGGCCCACACCGCGGCGAGCAAGGCCCCGGCCACCTCCCGACAGCTGCCTGGTTGGCCGGGGCAGAGCCGAGGCCAAGGAGCTGCGGACGGAGGCGCCGGCTGCAGTGGTCAGCAGGGGAGGGCACGCCGTGTGCTCCACCTCGGCCTCAGCGTCCCCCTCGTCGCCAGCACTGGCCACGTCCCTGGTCACCCAGCATCACAGCCTGAGTGGGTCAGCTCTGCACACACACGAGGCACAGGGAGCCAGGTGCGGCAGTGGGGAGCCGCCCAGCTGGGCCGGCCGCCACTTGCCCTGCCTGCTCGTCGTGGGTGCCCCCGCCTCGGCCGACTCCTCAGAGTCAGGAAGACGCGCCACCCAGCCCTGACGATCCCCACCAGCCCAGCTCTGAGCTCCAGACTCATGTGCCAACATCGCCACCCAGCTGTCCCTCCTGCCCCTCCACCTGTAAGCACAGCAAAGACTTCCTCCTGACTCCCCCAAACCCCACAGATCTCAGAGCGCGGACCCCTCGCCCTTCCCCACCCACGCCCAATCCACCAGCAAACCCACAGGCCCTGCTAGGGGTCCGTCCGCGGCCCTGGCCCCATCGCGGTGCTGACCGCGGCCTGCGAGCACGGCCCTGACCAGACCGGGCCCAGTCCACGTGCACCCAGCCGCTGGGGGTCGTTCCAGGAGCAGCAGCACCGGGCCCCTCTGCTCAGAACCCCGCAGGCTCAGCCGCCGAGGGCCAGGCGCCCTGGACACTGTGGGGCGCGCAGCTGACCATGCACCATGCACCCCATGCCAGCTCAGTAGGGCCACACCCCGTCCCCGGCAGCTTGCGCCCAGCCCACCCTGTCCCCCGCCATCGCAGTCTCCGCTCCCCCACTTGGCACGCCCACCGCCCCCGGGACAGTCTTCCTGGCCCCTGCAGCCCCATCTCCGCACGCGCCAGCCCTGTGGCCCACGCTGCACGGTGGCCGGATGGCGGCCCTGCGGTCTCCCCGCCGGCACCCGCGCCCCACGCCAGGGACCCATCCCCTAGCTGCCTGAGACCCTGTAAGGACCCAGCAGTGTGGGCTCACAGTGTGGACCAGCACTGTGACTTCCTAAGATGACTGCAGCACAGGGACAGGCCAGCCAACCCACCCTGAGGCCATCGGACGGGGCGTCCAGGGGTGTGGGCTCCACCAGGGCCAGGACGCCCAGCCAGCAGGCAGCAGGCCCCTGGCCCCACCCCAAGGGGATGGTCCGCCGCTCCCTGCGGCCTGTGGGTCAGGTTCGTAAACGTCTGGCACCGGGTCCTGGGGCGCAGCGAGGGTGGCCTGGAGCGGAGGGCACAGCGGGGCCTCACGGACGCCGCCTCTGCGCCTGTCGCCTGCTGGGACAGCGGCATCCCTGGACCAGTGAGCTGCATGCCAACCAGAAAGGCTTGGGACGAGGGGGCGAGATGGATGGGACAGAGGGGCCACGCGGAGCGGGGCAGGGCGGGACCCAGACACGGGCGCACCAGTCGTCCCGGGCTGGGAGGGGGCTGCCGCGGGGGTGCGCCCAGCCCCGATGGCTCCCACTGGGGCCCCACACCCTCACGTGCTGAGTCCGGGGCCCTGGTGGGGGTCCCTGCCAGACTGTCCCCACTGTAGGCAGTGGGCCTCCTCCAGGCCACACGCAGGGGCTCACGGGACCCTGTCCAGGCCAGTCCTCACCCCAAGCCCCACCGTCCTGAGGACCCAGCCCCCACCCGGCAACAGCAGGGCCCTCCTTCAAGCCAGGCCCATCCATCCCTGCCCGGGACGTCCCACAGTGGGCCCCGCAGGGCCTCACCCTACAAGGCCACCCAACTGCGGCCCCCTCCCAAGTGGAGAAGCCGAGTCCTCCGGGCAGGACGGGGGCGCTGCTGGGGCACCCTCCATCCCAGCCACCAGCCCTACAGGCCTACAGGGCTGCATGCCCGTCCCCCTCCGCACCACTCCCGGGGGGCCCGTTCCGCCTCCAGACGGGGGCGCGGATGGCGCTGCTCCCACGACTCAAGGGACTAGACGCCCACGTGGGGGGAGCCCCAGAAATGGCCTGGGCACCGTGGTCACATGGTCGGCGCCTCAGGCCTCTGCAGTGGGGGCGTCACGAGGGGCCCTGACGGGAAGAGGAGTGAAGCGGAGGGAGGAGCGGGTGCTGGAGGAAGCAGACGGAGGGAGCAGGAACCTGGGCCCCCGTGGACACGAGAAAATACAGGCCGTCTTCAAAACAGGACACTACAAGGAAAGGAACATTGAGAGAGAGAAAAAAGCACGCAAATCGGATCTGTGATGAAACAAACACTTTATAAGGGCTGAACAGGAATGAAAGAAATCGCTCGACAACAAACCAGATGAAGTATGGGAAACGATCACCGAACGAGTTTCACAACGATGGGCCCGTGAGACGC
>PVKZ01009072.1:0-12608 GCA_004027375.1 Macroglossus sobrinus
TTGCTTTTTTAAATGAGAGAAGGAACCATTGTGCCAGGTTTTCTGTAAACGCAGTCAACCTCTTATTCCACCTGGAACATCAGAAGATGGGGGGCGGGGGTGAGGAGCGTTCTACGTTGGTCTTCAAAGCCCTACATCCTTCATTCAAAGTCACCCACCTGGACGTGGCTCCATAGTGTAGCGGTTAGCACATCTGCCTTACATGCAGAAGGTCCTGAGTTCGCGCGCCAGTGGAGCCACTGTCCATGGTCTATGGCCATGCCACCCCGAACAGGCCCGATGTCTGATCTCGGAAGCTAAGCAGTGTTGGGGCTGGTTAGTACTTGGATGGGAGACCACCTAGGAAGACCAGGTGCTATAGGTGTAAATAAAAATTTTTTTAAAAACCACCTGCCCACAGTTCTGTGGGCTGAGAGAAGTTCTGCCCAGTTTATAGAGTTGCAGTTATATTCCCAGGACTGTCCTCCTCAGACTGGACTTGAACTTGGAGATCTCTGTGCCTCGACTAGGAATGAACTCCAGGACATAGCTCTGCTCATTGGTAGCAGCAGAGAGTTACTTTTTAAAAACATTTCTCAGCTATTTGTTTTGTTTTTCCTTCCAAACCCAGTCCCCTGTGCCAGAGAGAGAGAGAGAGAGAGAGAGAGAGAGAGAGAGAGAGACAGAGACAGAGAAAGAGAGAGAGAGAAATCAGCCAGGCAAGAGTACATCCAATTCCCTTTCTTAATTAGAAGTAAAACATTTGGAGAGCGGTGGCACACTTGCTTGAAGAGCATTTGCAAATTATCTACGAGAGCAAAACTAGCACATTAAGGAAAGCAATGGGGGTCGAAGAACATGTTCCGGGCGGAGGAGGAGGAGGAGGAGGAGGAGGGCATCCAGATCTGCACACACTCTGCCAATTACGGCTGGGGCAGGGGGGGCACCTAAGCCCCTCGCTCCCTGGCTGCCCATGGAGACGGGGCGCGCGTGAGATTTAACAAACCCCGAGAGTCAACAGCTCCGCTGTAAAAATCCACCATCCCCGACTAACACACCGGAGTGCCTAATGGATGTTAGGGAAGCGTTGAAATAAATAATCCTTTCCTGGTGGCAGAGATTAGATTTCATAGACCACGGCCCAGCCTGGACTTAAGGAGAGAGACCTATCAAGCACAGAGTCCTTATCTTCCAAAAGAAACATTTACTGCTAATCCACTAATAACCAAGTCACCAGCTCCTTCCAAACTCTGGTCTGGGCAAGAAAGTAATTAGCTGGATCGCGAGTGTTTTCTGGCTTCGACCGTTCTGAGGAGCCGGTTGTAGTCTAGCAGGTGTAGGAATGGCTGGCTCTGGCAGATCTTGGGGTCTCTGTCCGTGGGAGGGGCTAAGAGCAGGTTGGCACACAGTCAGCGCTCAACAGATGCTGGTTATGTTGGTTATGACGACGCTTTACCTCCCAGGACAGACCAGAGTATTTCAGTTTTAGTCGGTTCCAACTGTGGAAAGCTTCTTATTTGTACCCTCCTACAAGCCCAAGAACAAGGCGGTCCTTCTGAGACATCAGGTAGTGGGTACCACATCCTCCTTCTCCACCCTAAAAGGTGCAGTCATCCCAGCCGGCATTCCCGTCTTCCCAGGCGAGCCGCGGGCTCTCATCTGCGGTCAGCAGTGTCACATGGTGTCGTGTCTTGAGCCCCCACTACTTGGTGGAGTGACCCTCCCACCCCTCCATGGAGAGCTGTGGCTGGAGACACCCTGCGAGCTCAGTAAGAGGGCGGCCCCGAGCATGATCAGGAATGTCACCGAGCGGAGCAGGAGATCCGTGCGAGGTTGGGACGGCCCAGGGAACAGGTCAGAGGGACTCGGCAAACTCGTGGCACCACTCGGGAGGGACAAACGTTTCTTATTTCTAATAGACAACTGGGAAAAGGTATGCGGCCATAGGCGGTAGGGACAAGGACACACACACACACATGCATACGCACATGCACACACGCATACACACACACACATGCACGCACACACACACACGCAAATATGCACATACGCGCACACACACACACGCGCACACACACACATGCACGACTCCAAGCTCCCAGCAGGCTTCTAACATCAGGGGCTACAAATGCTACCAATGCTAAAAGAACCCTTTACCGGTGGTGGGGCGAAGGGGGCGTTTGGGTACCCTTCCTGGACTGGGCCCCTCCCATGCTTCAGATAGCGACCAATGGTATAGAGAAGACGTGACATTTCGTGATTTGAACATAAAATCCCTTAAGGATGATGACCATGAAAAAAACTTTTTTCTGACTCACAAACACCAGAGTTAACAGAAGGATATCTAGGTGTATTGATTCCCACCATCTGAACAACGCAAATAATCAATGATGGAGAACAGAAATGAGTGATGCTGTTGCTTTGCATCTCCAAAAACAGCATCACCATGCCACGAGAACGGCAACGATGGGATAATAAAGAAAAACTCAGAATTCCGTGAAGCTAAGTTGCATAATAGTGGGGCATGGGGTCCACACACCTGAAAAAAAATCAGGATCAAAATGGCTGCTTAACTCCGTATCGGAACGTGCCCACTGACACAAAACCCTACACCACTCTGTCAGCTCGGGCACGACCTCGGCTGTGTCTTGGACGCTGCATTAATTTGCTTAAAGCACACACAGAAAAGAAGAGACTTTTCTTCGAGCTGTCAGAACAAAATCCCTTACTCTTCTGTCCAGCAACCCCAAGAAAAACAAGGGAATATGTGGCTTGGTTTCCATGACAACCTTATCTTCACTACAGGCACCATCTCCCGTCTCTAAGCAACAGGGCGCTCTTCAGAATTACCGGGAGGTAAAACCCAGCCAGCTTACCCCGAGTCCTCGAGGGCCCCACGAGTCAGGGCAGAGCAACGGGGCCCTCACAGGGCAGAGCCCAAGGACCAGGAAAAGGTGCACAGCCCCAATATCCTCAGCACACCCCAAACGCACCCCTCTCCCCACGAGTCTGTGTGCCTGGATTTCCACCTCTCCGCTCTCCTCCCCGTGGCTCATTGCTCTGTCTTCTGCAGGGCTTGTGACGACCCAGGTCATCAGCCGGCTTCTCCCATGAGCCCCACTCCCGACAGAAAAGCCTGTTTAAGAAGAGTTTGCAACCCAAAAACAGGATTCAGAGACTTTTTTCTTCCCTTCCATCAACATGACCCCACCTCCTCCCTAGCATCTCCGTGCCAGGAAGGCACAGACTATACAGAAGAGGAGCAAACGAACAAGATATCTGGAAATGACAGCTCTGAACTTTAATCAGAGCCAGAGAGAGCCGAGTGCAGCGAGAGCTCGGCAGCTAGAGGACGCTTTTAACGGCCTGTCCAGTCGACAGGACACCTCTGCCCATCTGCTACCTCTAATTCTCAGGCAGGCTCCTGTCCACAGCTGCGTGTTATCTCGTATATCACCTGTGAAGCAAGGAGGTGGGGCCGGAGTGATCTACCTGCCTTCCCGAGAAACTGTCACGCACACAATCACCCAGCCAAGTTTTTTTTCAAAATCAGATAAAAACTACAGATTCTGATCCCCAACTCTCCCTTATCCATGGTTATAGAGAATTCAAAGGCAATTTCCACATCTCGCTGTCTTCATGAACTCGGAGATATTTTCTAGTAATGTTTTTTTTTTTTTTGTCGGTGGCCCATCAACAGGGCGGATCTGTTGAGATCCCGCTCTTGCTCCTTGTCCCTTGAGTAGAACAACTAAGGGGAAGGAGCCGGCTCGTTTGCCTTCACTGGAGGGGCCATCTACCATCGCCGCTTTGCTGCAGCTGAGGGACCCATAGTGCACAGGGCTGAGAGTGGAGCTTAACAGGATGGGCTGCAAAGATCAACAGCTTCGGGGCACTCCCAGGCTTAGGAGAGATGAGAAGTGGGAGGAGAAACTTGGGGGCAGGGGAGATGCTATGCTCTAGTGCGTTGGTGCGTGGCAAGCTTTGGCACGAGATCCAAGACAAACAGAAAAGGGACCCAACGCATGCTCCCCGATACCCACCACCCACGGCAGGAGCAGGCAGAACACAACCCATCAGGACCAGACTATGGGGTAGGGGTGCTGCCCCTTCAGGCAAGTTAACAGTTCAACAGCACAGGCCACGGGGTCATCAGTTCCCCTCAAGGGCTGAACCGCTGAAGAACTAGCTGGTGGTGTGAAGTGGCTGGGAAATCTAGGCATTGGAGGAAGCGTGGGGTCTTCCATGGGCTGAACTTGGCAGAACTCCCAGCCTCCTGTGCATTCTGCAGAGAGCAACATGTATGTTCCTTTCCTCTCCCCGACCTTCATGCTGAGAGCATCACCTCTGAATGCATCTCCATGCCAACAAGAAGACGGGAGGCAAAGGCAATGGAAGTCATCGAAGTCAAGTCATGGCATCACCCGTGCTAAGTGGGGAGCTCAGCTGGCAGTCGTCACCCTGAAAAGTGAGACCAACCAACAGAGCGAGGAAAAGACCCAGAAGTACCTTTAAGTGTCATCTTGCTTGCTGTCTTTAATCAGAGCAAGGGAAAGAAAATGAATTTTGATTTCAGAATTCAGCCTCGGTTAATTGTTATTTGCAGAACACAAGTAACATTTTAATTATTTTCAACTCCACACCATAACAGCTATCAAGGGAACAGAGGCAAAACAGAATAAACAGGGATGTAGTCGATACATAATTAACGTACACTAAAATTAGCATATATGAATATGAATGAGCTGGGACTATTATAAAGGATGCATCTCAGATGTTATCAGCTGATTAAACTTGTTATCTGCTGCGGTTTCTGAACAGGTGAGGCCACCTCCACAGGGGGGACTCGGTGGCACATGAGATGGTTTCCTGGTAAACTAGTCCAGCGGCAAAGGCCATGGTACAGCCAGCGTGGGTCACGTGGGACTCTGGGATTTCCAGTTAGTGACATGATAACGTCTCTGATGCGTGAGACGGCAGCTGCCGACCCGTCTGCTATGGGAACTGCCCTCTGTGTGGCTTCTCCAGGAGGCAGGAGGGGCCTGTAGGTATTTCTCCTTGCAGCCTTGGCCTAAGGTGGAGACGCCCGGCTGGACGGAGCAGCGCTGACAAAATTCTGGCAGAAAAGGCAACTCTGGATACAAACGAACCTGTGCCGGACACATGGGGGTGGGTCAGTGCAGGAGTACGCACGGCCTCCCAGCTACCTCATGAACTGACGGGAAGAAAGAAAACAGCCTGGTCTCTACCCTTCCTGCCTGGGCCCTGGGCAGGGCATCCCTGCTGCCATGGAAACACTGGCAGCCAGTGCCTACAAGCCTGGGTTCAGCTGTGACTCTTTGTTTTCACGTTTTTTTAAAAAAAAATTTTTTATTTTTTAATTATAGTTGACACACAATATTACATTAGCTTCAGGCGTTACAACATCATAATTAGACATGTATACAGCCCACGAAGTGGTCACCTAGATAAATCCAGCACCCATGTGATACCACAGTGATGAAACATTACTGATTAGATTCCCTATGCTGTACTCTACCTGCCCGTGGCTATTCTGGAACTACCAACCTTTACTTCTCAAGCCCTGCCCCCTTTTCACCCATCCCCCAACCCCCTCACATCTGGCAACCATCAAAATGTTCTCTGTATGAGTTCGTTTCTATTTTGTTTGTTCATTTATTTTGTTTTTTCTTTTCTAAGATTCCACATATAAGTGAAATCATATGGTATCTGTCTTTCTCTGTTTGATTTATTTCACTTAGCACAATAGCCTCTAGGTCCATCCACGTTGTTGCAGATGGCGAGATTTCATTCTTTTTTATGGCTGAGTAATATTCCATTTATGCATGTACTTCTTCTCTATCCATTCATCTATTGATGGACACTTAGTCTGCTTCCATATCTTGGCTATTGTAAAATAATGCTGCAATGAACATATGCATGCATATGTCTATTCAAATTAATGTTTAGGGTTTCTTTGAAGAAATACCTAGAAGTAGAATTACCAGGTCTTCTTTGTCTCTTGATATAATCTTCATTTTAAAATATTTTGTCTAGTTGTGAGTATTGCTATCCCAGATTTTTCTCATTTCTATTTTCATGAAATACCTTTTCCCACTTCTATACTTTCAGTCCGTGTGTATCTTTTGATTGGAAGTGAGTCTCTTGTAGGCATCATAAGTAAGGATGTTGTTTTCTTATCCATTCAGCCACCGTATGTGTTGTGATTGGAGCATGTAATCCATTTACGTTTAAAATAATTGTTGCTAGATATGTAGTTATTGCCATTTTATTATCCATATTTTTGGTATTCTTTTTCTTCTCCTTAAAGAAGTCCCTTTACCATTTCTTGTAATACTGGTTTGGTGTGATGAATTCCTTCAGCTTTTTCTTACAAAGCTTCTAGGAAGCTCTTTATCTATCCTTTGAGTCTGAATGATCACTTTGCCGGGTAATCTTAGTTGTAGGTCTTTGTTTTTTGTCGCTTTAAATATTCCGTGCCAATCTCTTCTGATCTGCAAAGTTTCAGATCAGCTGCCAGGCTCATGAAAGATCCCTTTTAGATAACAAACTGTTTTTAGATAACAAGCTGCTTTTAGGATTCTCTCTTTGTCTTTAACCTTTGGCATTTTAATTATAATGTGTCTTGGTGTGGGCCTCTTTGTATTCATCTTTTTTGGGACTCTGCGCTTCCTAGGTTTGTATGTCTATTTCCTTCTCCAGGTTAGGAAAGTTTTCTGTCATTATTTCTTCAAACAGGGTTTCAATCCTTTGTCTTTTCTCTTCTTCTTCTGGCACCCCTATGAAGCAAATGTTGATATGACTGAGGTTGTTCCAGACACCCTTGTTCCATTCCCATTTTTCTGGATTCTTTTTTCATTTTGCTGTTCAGACTGGGTGCTTTCTGCTACCGTATCTTACCTTATCAAATCGCCGATTTGATCTGTTGCTTCAACTAATATACTGTGGATTCCCTCGAATGTATTCATTTCAGTTATTGTATTCAATTTTCATTAATTCCAGTTTAAATGTGAACACTGAAGAAATAGTAAATTATACCCAGTTTTCTTTTGTTTCAGTAGGAGCATATTTCACTTGAACCATTGAACATTTAGCATCCAAACTGAGATGCCCCAGAAATGTAAAATATCTCAATTTTTTTTTATATTGATTCTGTGTTGCAATAATACAATTTGGCTATTTTAGGTTAAATAAAATACATTTAAAAATTAATTTCACATGCTTTTTCCTTTTTTTTTTTTTTTAACATGCCTACTACAGAGTTAACCGTTATGTAGGCAGCTTGTACTATGCTTGTTTTGGACAGGGGTGAGCTCGACACTCCATACATACAGTCTCCAGAAAGTACTGGTTGACTAGTTGATTGAACACCATAAACAGATTACTTCATCACCGTTCACTGGCTCTCCAGTCTCCATTATAAGCATAATAAAGCAGGCTTCATATCTGGGATAGAAACATAATCTGCCCAGGAAACAAAAGGAAAAAAAAAAAACAACTAGCAATGAAGGAATGAAATCACTTGTGGCAATTAATTAATAACCACCCTCTTGTTGAAATGGATTAAAGTGCAGTAAGCAGTAAGCTAAAACAGGAGAATTCAGACACCCAGACAGTAAGAATGCATTTCATTCTTATCTCGGCAGCGAATGGTGCTTGCCGCTCTGTGCTCAGTAGCCAAAGGGGGGAAAAAGTATATACAATAAATTATGAATATTGTTTCCACGAGGGAGGCAAGCTTTTCCAGGCAGTGCCTTATCTTATTCAGGAATACTCAATGATGAACTGGACAATGTCCCTGGCAAAAATTTGACAGTACACACTGCCGTGGTTCTCATATGACAGTTCATGTGCTTTCTTCCCCATCTGAGTCGAGTCTGGGAGAGGGGCTAAGCTGACAGATCAGTTATGGCGCCCTACGTGGGGGTGGCGGTGGGGGTGGGTCTGTGTGCAGATAACATACACGGAGGACCCAGAGGAGAAGACGGCACGCACCTCCTGGGAGCAGTTTGTTCCGTCACCTCCTCTTTCCCCCAACGACAGACGTGATGACGAGCCTGCCACAGAGTCCCCTGCACGAGCTGCCCCCACCCCCTGTGGCCCCCCACCCCCGCCTTGAGTTACTCAGAAACCAGTTAGAACCAGAGGGACAAGCAGGGCGCCACAGGAATCGCTCTGTACCACCCTTAATTTACTTAAAAAGTATTTGATAATTCTGACACTTAAAGCATTTTATTTGTGATAGATTTCCGCCACCCAACAGAAGTTTCCGTGATGATGGAACTGCTCTGTGGCTACGCTGCCCAACATGGCAGCCACGAGCAGCACGTGACTCTGCAGCAGCTGACGGGTGGCTTAACTCTGAGAATCTAAATTATGCAGTTTATTTAATTCTGATAAGTAAATAGTAGAGCATTCAATGAATGGCCCCAGGATCCGAGCCCCACCCCCCTTTCTGACCCTAATGCCTGTGCTTGTCCATGTGCCTAGGAGCTGCTGTATTGGATCCAAAAGGCCCTACGAAAACCAAGTTCCAGCCACCACGTGCCTGGCCAGAGCAGAAAGACCAAAAGAAGTTACTACAAACTTTGAGTACTAATACAGACACCTGTTCAAGTGCTCTTGCTTTAATTTTCTTTTCTTTCATTTATAGAATAGGTAGGAGCATAACATAATCCAGCATTTGTGGAAATGAGTCTTGATTCTAACCCTAGTCTTGGTGAAGCCGTGGAATGTGACTCGCTCTGCAGGCCAGCGAGCAGGGCACGGCTCCCGTGTGTCTGCAGCCTGTGCTGCAAGTTACCGGCGAATCTCGAAGGTGCCCTGTCACTTGTTTTGTGATCCGTCAGGGATCCCAGAATGGCGATTTCACTCTCTGGGTGTCTGTGCCTGTTCTCAAGCGTGTGCTACCAGCTTCTGCTACAGCGTGCACCGGGGACGGGAGATGCTGAGCAAAATGTCATCCCAGACAGGAGCCTGGGCTAATTATAACGTCAAGCTTCCCGCTGAGCTCCAGATAATTAAAGGAGAATGTTACAGTGTTTCCAAACTCCTGGAGGAAATGAAAAGCATCTTCACAAGGAACCCGACGGAGGAGATGTTGCCACTCGAGACCACTGAGACCACCGAGACCACCGAGACCAGGACCAAATGGTCTTGAAAGAGCAAAGTGAAGTGAAGACAAATAGGAGGGAGAAAGGGAGTGGGGGAGGGGGAGGGGGAAGGGAATGCACGTGTTTTGGGTCCTACTGTGTTCCAGGCGTCGTGACATGCACTTCAGAGCAGATAACACAGTGAGTGTCCCCGCTTCCTGCCATCACTGTCATCTCAGTTAATACTGAACTGTGAGGTACACGTCACCTCTGTTTTACAGCTGGGAAAACCGAGACTCCCGCTCTTGGCTAATAAAGTAATTGGTGGCTCCAGGATCCAAGCCTCAGCCTTTCTGACTCAAAATCCTGTGCGCACCCCATCTCTCCATGTCACCTTCCTTGAAGAGGTTAAAGTTTGAGGGTCCGCTTGGGTCCCGGATCGTCCTCACTTGGTGGCAGTGATGAGGCAGGGGGGATTGGGGGGGGCTGCACGGCTGCTCCTTCCACACGTATCCGCAGGGAGCCCACAGTGGCGGGTCCCGTGAGTTGACAAGGCTTCGGCTGAGGTCCCTCCGCCTAAACCTTCTCGCTGAACCGAGCCTGTTGCCTCCGGAGTGATCACCACGCTGACACGCCAGCGTGGCGCCGCAGACGTGGACGTGAGATGTGACAAGCTTCGGAAAGCGAGAAGCGGGTCCTGAGCTTCCCGGTAGCCGTGTCTGAAAGCGCTCTGCGGCCCACTGGACAGAAAGGAGCAAGCTCACCCTGGCAGAAAGTGGGCTGGGGGCAACGTGCAGGCGGCGTGAGAATCAAGCTCGGGCCGCACCTGCTCCACCTGGTCCTCATGCGACCTTGAGCTTGGTCTCTAACCGCCCCGGGTCTCAGTTTCTAACATGCAAATCGGGGATACAAATATCTAAATCATCTACGCGGAGCACTCCATCCATGTCTGGCACTTTGAAAGTACTGGGTGGCCTCCAGCATTGCCAGTGTGTTTTGTTACCGCCAGTGACTTGTGGCTTTGAGTGGGGCTGGGCTCACTCCTCCACTGAGCCTGGGTCTCTCGCTGCTGAGTTTTCTCCCAGCTTCTGGAAGCATAGCAACGGGAAGTGGAGGCTGTTACATCACTGTTTCCCTTGGAAATGTTCAGGCCCAGTAACAGAATTTCCTATTCAGTCTTTGTCCCAGGACAAGGAAGAGTCGCTAAGTTCTTCTTTCCGGCTCTTGGCTCCTTCTTGCAAATTCTAAGTGCCACCGCTCCAAAGTCACCCTTGCAACATGTGGAGACCACAGTAGGGTGCTGTGCATGCCCAGGCTCACGCCACCGACAAGCCCCAGACCTGTAAATGTTGCCTTTCACGACACAGGAGACTTTGCAGGTGTGATCGTCCTGGATTATCTGGGGAATGGGGTGATGACCCGGGGTTATCTGGGTGAGCCCTAACTGCAGCCGCAAGAATCTTTATGAGGAGGCAGAGTGGCATTAGGTGGCTGCAGGGCCAGGAAGGCCAGAAGCCTCTAGAAGCTGGAAGAGGTGGGGACCAGACTCTCCTCTGGACCCTGCCAACAACGTGACTTTAGCCAGATGACAATGATTTCAGACTTCTGGCTCCTAGAACCATAGAGAATGAATTGGGTCATTTTAATCCACTAAATTTGTGACAGGGTGTTACAGCAGCCATAGCAAATTAATATAATCCTATATTCTCTCTCCAACCTGTAACTAAGACAACCCCGGTAAGGTCATCTCAGGCATTAAGGAAGCACTGTCACTTCTACATTTGTGTGTGTGTGTGTGTGTAGGGGGGGGGGTTGGGATGTTGAGGTGGTTAGGTTATAGACGTGTCCCTGCCAAAAAAAAAAATAATAATACTTTTACCTAATCGCACGAGTCATAAATAGTCATTACAGAAAAGCAGAGCTATAAATCTCACAAAAACAAGAAAATAAAATCAGCCATAAATCCCAGGAACAACCAAGCACTGTTAATATTTCAGTGTGTGAATTTGTAGGATTCTGTTCCCTGAGACAAAACCACTTCTGATGAAAACTTCAAGCGTTTCATCTACAGAACGAAACGTGCCCTGTTAGGGGTCGCCAGTGAGGGCGAGCCACATAATTACAGTCACCTGCCATGCTGTTCTGGAGACACAAGCAGCGACCAAAGCCCCGTCTCTGATGCCTGATGCCAATCGGAGAAAAATGAAAAGCAGGAGACTCACCCGCCTCTTCTTCGGTGGACCTTCATGAATCATTTTAGGTGCAAAAGCAAGCCCAGTGCATCATGGACACTCACAGAAGCTCAATGCCGTCCTTCGGCCCACCTGGGGGGACGTGTGAGTCCCAGAAAATTCACCGGCCACTGCAGGCGCTCGAATATCTATTGCTCTTCAGTACGAATTATAATGTGGATCCAAAAGGAAGATGGTATGGACCCTCTTGCAAGAAGCTACATCTGGTGAAGAGGAATTTTTACTCGAAAGGCTCACCTTATAATCAGCTCTTTGGTCTGCTTCTGTAGATGCACTTGCCGCATAGGCTGTAGGGAAGGGTGACCTCGAAATGAACTAAAGACTCATCCTCCCTTTTGCTTGTTCTGTCTAAATAACAAACGTAACTGCCTGCAACCCACAGCAATGCCCGCACTCTGTAACTGTCCAAGGACAAATTAACCAATTGGCCCATGCCAACTAAGCCCTATAAAAGCAAAGCTGCCACTGAGCTCGAGGCCCAGATCTTCAGAGCGCTAGCGCTTCTGAAACTGCCGGCGTAATAAACCTGAGTTCTCGGACTCTCTGAGTGCTGCTTGGTTTCTCGCTGGTCTGATTTTTGCAACATTTCTGCAACACCATTGGAAACAAACACATTTAAATAATTGCCATTCTTGAATGAGCGATAACTATCAGGAGAGAAGCGGACACAGGATACAGTAAGGTGTCGCAGAGGAAGGCGTGAGTGACATTGTTAAGTACGTGACACTAATAACGTACTATCTGTATTATGTCCCACAGCATCATCCAGTACCAGGGCTGGAAGGCACCAAAATGATAGTTTAACACACACACCGCCCCCCACACCTACATTTTCAAACAGAGTAGGGTTTGAATGAGATTACCTCTAGAATCCCTTTGAGCTCCAAATATAACCCTCTCATGAACAAAGCAACGTAGAGGGCCCTGCTGAGACCATGAGCTGCTCACTCAGAGAGCTGAGTAGGAACAGCACAGCTGGCTGACCTGTGATTCTCCTCAGACACCCGAAGGAGCCCGCCCTCCTCAGATGCAGAATCCACGGAAGGCTCAGAACCCATCCGTCCACACGGCCTCGCAAGGAAAGGATTTGAAGAGGCAGTGTGCTCGGTCCGGGGTTGCTTTAGTAGAAAACATGTCATTTCCTCGGGACAGCACTTTGCAAGGGACTGGAGCGCCCCAGCCCATCGCCCAGAAGGAAGGAGGAGTGAGGGGACACGGCCACCGTCAGGAGCGTTTGCAGGCACCACGTGTGGCCCCCATCGGC
>PVKZ01009073.1:0-12592 GCA_004027375.1 Macroglossus sobrinus
GGCCACCCCATGGGGAGCACAGACGGCCCCCCAGGGAAAGGGTGAGAAGGCGGGCGCCCCCGTACCATCCTGCGAGCTCCCAGCTGCAAACACGCGCTGGGCCACCCCGGGGTGCCGACTCTGCCGCGAGACTCCGCGGCCGACACAGGCCCCTTGTTATCGCGCCCCCCCAGTAGGCGCCGGACCCCCCCACACCCCGAACCGCCCCCTGTGGCACAGCTGACTGCGGGACATTGCTTCCAGAGTCATTCGAATTCTCGGTCTTCCACGTCCTGTCTGCAAATGGGTCCCCTCCTTCCCGCTGGGCGCAGAGCTGGCATCGCTCTGGGGTGCCCCCCACGCCCCGGGGTCACGTGTGCTCCAGCCGCGGACGCTATAACGTCCTCGACGCCTCCTGCTTCTAACACGGACGCCACGGGGTGGGGGGAGGGGCTGCCGGGGCCGGGCGGGGGGCACAGGGCCCCCCCAGGAGGGGAAGGGACGGCTGAGCGGGCGGCTGCAGAAGGAGGGGGCTGCGGGGAGCTCCGGTGGTGGGGGTCGCCCGTGCCAAGGGCCTGGGGCAGGCGGGGCGGAGGACGCCCCTGGGGCTGAGAGCCGCAGGACATGTGGGGTACGGCGGGGTGAGCGCCGCAGAGTGAGGCCGCAGTGTAGTCAGAGTCTCCCGCGGGGATGCCAGGCTGCCCCAAACGCACCGGGATCTGAGCACCGGGGCGCGGGCGGCCGGCTTCCGTGCGTCTCAGGCTTCCGGGGCGAGTCCGGCCAGCGCGCGGGGCTGGGAGGGACCACGGCCAGCGCGAGGTCAGCGTGGGGCACCCCTCAGACGTGCCAGGGACCTCCCGGCAGCCGCAGCAGCGTCCGGCGCAACCCGGCGGCCGCAGGGAGCCGAGCCCGGCTGTCACCCCCGCTATGTCCTCTCACAGCGCACGGCTCCGGCAAGCCTGGGGCGTCCCCGCGTCGTGGGAACTCGCCTGTCACTTCGCGTGAGTGTCGCCGTGCCCCCGGCAGCCAGGCGGCGTCTGCAGAGGCCGCAGGGACTGTGCTTTCCACACGGCCGGGCTCCGAGCTCCAGGCTCGGTGTCACGTGACATAAGGACGCCGTCCACACCCGCGTTGCCTTCTCTCCCTCATCCCAGGACGAAAGGTGGACTCTGTACAAAGTGGAAAGGAAATTTTAAAAACATGCCTACATACACGACAAAGGGGAGACCACGGGGAAATGGCAGGGAGCACTCAGGTGGAGCTGAGTGTCCTTGGTGATGGTCACAGGACCCTGCACCACAGGGGGTCTTAACTTTAACCGTGTTGATCTACATACCTGTCTATCATCTGTACCTATGTCTGTCTGTCTGTCTATCATCTATCGTCTATCTATGTCATCTGTGTGTCCCTCCACTTATCCATCCATCCATCCATCCATCCATCCATCCATCCATCCATCTATCTATATATCCTTCCTTCCTTCCTTCCTTCCTTCCTTCCTTCCTTCCTTCCTTCCTTCCTTCCTTCCTCTATCTATCTATCTATCTATATGTCTGTCTGTCTGTCTCTCTCTCTCTATCTATCTATCTATCTATCTATCATCATCATCATCATCTATCTATCCATCTAATGTCTATTTATATATCTTTTCTTCCTCCTTACTTCTTCCTTCCTTCCTTTCTTCCTTTCTTATCTATCTATCTACCTACCTACTTATCATCTATCTATCATCTATCACCATCTATATATCCATTCATCTATTGTTTATTTATATATGTTTCCTCTCTCTTTCTTTCCTTCATGTATCTACCTCCCTACGTATCATCTATCTATCTATCTATCTATCTATCTATCTATCTATCTATCTATCATCTATCTATCTATCATCTATCTATCATATATTTATTCATTTATCTATTAACTATTTATATATCTTTCCTCCATCATTCCTTACTTCCTATATCGATCTATGTATCTATCATCTAATCTATCTATATCTATCTATCATGCAGTCATTCACCACCCATCCATCCATCCATCCATCCACCCATCCACCCATCCACCCATCCATCTCTATGTCTATCCATCTAAGTATCCATCTACCATTTTGACCACAGACCACACAGATGCCATTAACTCACAAAGTCCCTGGCGGCCAACCTCAGGCTGCTCCCAGCAGGTGGGCGTGGGAAAGGGAAGGGGGTCCATCGCCCCGGAAGGAAGGCCCGGTGTCCTTCGAGGGGCGACCACAGGGCCGGCCGTGGTGGGTGGTGAGCCAGAGGCCGCGGGCGGGAGCGGGACAGCGCGTCTCCCTCCGGGGCGGACGTGGGAGGAAGCAGAGTGTTAGCGCGGAAGGAGATTGGGAAATCCCCAAACCGAGCGGGGGGGGGGGGGGGTTTCCCCCACGCTCTCCGCAGCCTTTTCATCCTCGACGGGCCACAGCCAGAGTCTCTAAGTCGAGGCTTCCAGAAAGAGGGGGACCCGGGGAGACCCCTCTGCGAGCCCCCCCACCCCGCACTCATCCCTGGTCACTGCGTTGTTCACCGCAGGGGCGGGCGCGGGGGGGGGGGACCCTGAACCAGCCAACAACACTCACACTCGACTGCCCTGAGCTTGACTCTGCATATGAATTTCACCATTTACTTCCTCGTCTGGCTGAATAATTTAAAAGCCTACCGCAATCAAAAGCCAGCAGTCCTCGCCCGAGGCGCGCTCGGCCCTGTCTCTTCTCTGCTCTCTCACGAAAGGTGGCATTTTTCTTTTTTTCTTAATAGAACGGAAATCGGCACGATGTGCTCAGGGGCTCACGAGAAGTCGGGCGTTTGTTTCTTTATGGTTTTTAATACAGACGAGAACGTCCCCCGTGCCCGGGGAGACGCGGGCCAGACGCGTCGGTGTCCCTTTTGATGCTCCCGCCAAGGAGCACGTCCCCTCCTTCTGTGGGGACTCATTAAATATTTAGACCCGTCCTCACGGAGGGATTCGCCTTTGCAGGAGCTGGACAAAGCGAGGGGCGGGCTGCGCTCTGCTACACGCAGGGAGTGGGGGCGTCTGCTGTGGGTAGAGACGCTGGCGATGTCGCTGGCTACCATGTCGCTGGCTGCGTTTTGATGGGGACATCCCTCAGGGAATTAAAAATGAGCAAGGTGGGTATTGCCCGGCTCCACCTCTCTGCTGCTCTCTGTGGGTGTTGGTGGGAAAAAAGAAATGAATCATGACAAACAAGGCCTCTTGAAAATGCAGCTGGAGTTAGCTGCCTGCTCGTCTCATCCTCAAAGCTTTGGGATGGTGACACTGGAGAGAGTCACCAGTAGATGGGGATGAGGCAACCTGGTGTCCCAAAGATGTGTTTGCATGCGTGCACACACACACACACACACACACACACACGCAGATATAGACACACACATACAGAGATACACACACATACATAACACAGATACAAACACACACAGATACACACACACAGACACACACATACACACACACAGATACAGACACACACATACATACAGACACACACACATGCAGATACAGACACACACACAGATACACACAAACACATAATACAGATACACACACAGACACACAGATACACACACACATACACACACACAGACAGACACACACACATGCAGATACACACACAGATACAGAAACATACACACATATATAACACAGATATAAACACACATACAGACACACACAGACACACAGGTACACACACAGATACACACACACATACAGACACACACACATGCAGATACACACACAGATACACATACAGATACACACACAGATACACACACATACATACAGACACACACAGACACACACACAGACACACAGATACACACACACACAGACACACACACATGGAGATACACACACAGATACACACATAGATAAAGACACACAGAGAGACACACACACATGCAGATACACACACAGATACAGAAACATACACACATACATAACACAGATACAAACACACACACAGACACACACACAGACACACAGATACACACAGAGATACACACACACATACAGACACACATACAGACACACAGACGCAGATACACACACACACATGCAGATACACACACAGACACAGACAGACACACACACAGACACACAGATACACACACACATACAGACACACACACATGGAGATACACACACAGATACACACACAGATAAAGACACACAGAGAGACACACACACATGCAGATACACACACAGATACAGAAACACACGCACACACACACGCACGCAAACTTGCACTGACTCCTGCTCTCAGGGGCTGCTTCTGGGAGAAGGCCCCTAACCTGTGACGCGCCTTCCGGAAAGGCCCGCAGGACCGTCCCCTTTCGAGGGCACAGACGGGAGGAGCGGACACACGCCCTGGCCGCGTCCCCCGCCCCCAGCGGTGCCCTCCGCTCCCGCCCCCGCCATGCGTGGCGCAGGCGCGTCTCAGAAACAGCCCGTTTCTTCCTCTGCGTCGTCCGTCCGCCCACGTGGCCACCCGGGCAGCGCACGGGGACGTCCCCTCTGTTTCGTGACGCCGAGCCCCCAGTGTGTCCCAGCAGACGGGGCCCTCACGCCCCAGCTGCAGGAGGAAGGGGTCACCTCTGGACAAGCCACACTCGGCGCTTGCGCAGACGCCGCGAAGGTCAGTCCGGCAGGCAGTTCGGGGAAGCCCTGCACGACCAGCGCGACCCTTGAAGGTCACGGGCACGGCCAAGGGCACGGCGCTGGGTCCACGTGCTCCAGACCTCACAGCCGCCCTCGTTCCCGAATCCACCACTCACCTTCCCGCTGCTCGGTGTCGCTCCCCTATAGGTGACAGTCTGGGGGACCTGACACAGAGAGGGGACAGGCAGGCGCTATGTGGCATTCGCAGATCACAGACTCTGGCTGAGAGGCCGGTGACGCATCAGCATAGCTGACGGCGGCCGAGGGCGTTTCCCATGACCCTTCACACGCGCGTCACCCCCCTAGGGCCCGCGAGGACCCTGGCTGCACGTGAGGACTGCCCGCTGAGGGCACAGACGTCGTGACGTGTCGTGTCGTGTCTGCAGCCAGGCTCTCTGCGTTTTCACAGACACGACAGACACACTCCCCTCTGCCACCGCTCTGGAGAATGTGCCCGCCGAAGAGTGGCTGTCACTCCTTTTAACTCCCTTAGGGAAGAGGGAACGGAGCCCGGTGACGAACGCACGGTCACACCACAACGTGTCGGGACCGCGGGGATTGTACACGAAGACTGGGCCAGCGAGGGTGACCGGTGACAAGGAGCAGCGTGCCCACCTCCCCGCGTGCTTGCCGCACAGTGCAGCCCACCGCCTCAGAAGGCGGCAGTCTCTGAAGGCGTGCGTGCTCACGGGAGGACTCTGAAACGCGTTGTATATTTTTAAAAGAGAGGGATATAGGAAAAGGAGGGAAGGAAGGAAGGAAGGAAGGAAGGAAGGAAGGAAGGAAGGAAGGAAGGAAGGAAGGAAGGAAGGGAGGAAGGAAAAGAAAGGAAAGAGAATGTAAGAAAGAAAAAGAAGGAAATGAAGTAAGGAAGAGAAAGGAAAGAGAAAAAAAGAAAGAAAGAAAGAAAGAGAAAGAAAGAAAGAAAGAAAGAAAGAAAGAAAGAAAGAAAGAAAGAAAGAAAGAAAGAAAGAAAGAAAGAAAGAAAGAAAGAAAAGAAAGGAAGGAAGGAAGAAAGGAAGGAAGGAAGGAAAAAAGAAAGAGAGGAAGGAAGAAAGAAACAAAGAAAGAGAAAGGGGGAGGAAAGGAAAGGAAAGAAAAGGAGAAAGAGAGAGAGCAGAAGAAAGAAAGAGAACTACAGACAGAATGAAGCAAACACACAAAAGCAAACATACAGAAACAAAGCAGCACTCATTCCCGGAACGACCTTTGACCCACGACAACACAGCCAGCCTCAGTTTCAGTGACAACGCGTCCCAGGAATGTGACCTTAAACCGAGGGGTCTGGCATTCCCTGACCCACAGGCGGGAGACAGATGACCGTCTGTCCGTCTGACGACACCGCCCCCTCCCCCTCCCTCCAAGGCTGCCGGTGTGGAAACAGGTCTCGCGGAAGAATTTTTCGCGGCCCGGCCCGTTTCTGCCTGGGGGAACCTTGCATTGAGCGCAGCTTCTCCGAGGACGACTGGGCGGCGGCCACCGCACTCACCAGGCCGTCCCTTCGTCAGGAGCGCTGCTGGGCCGTGAGTCCGCCCGGCCGGGCTGCTGGCACCTGGACACCTGTGACTGCGGCCCAGAGGCCCACCAGCCTGGGAAGCGAGGTGTGACATGCTCCAAGGGGTGGCCGCTGGGGACGTTCCTGCGACACCCCGGCTGAGCCAGACCCGTGAGCTGCGTCAGCTGCACGATGAGGGCTGACGATGTCTGTGTCTCCCCCCCGAGGGGAGGCAGCCCCAGTCCCAGGGGAGGGGGGGTGTGCCGAGGCCCAGCGGAAACAGGGCGAGCAGCCTTGTAAGGAGACACCCCACCCCACCCAGCCCCCCGCGGCCTCCGCTGTGTGGGGACCCACACGGACAAGACGCCACCTTCGAAGCAGACGATGGCCATCACCACATGCTCCGTCCCCTGCTGCCTTCGTGTGGGACCCCCAGCCCGTGCAGCTGTGAGCGGTAAATTCCATTGTCTATTATAAGTCACCCCGTCTCTGGCGTTTGTATATGACGGCCGCAAGGGACAAAGACGCAGCACCTTGCAAGGAGGGACATGGCACTGGGGGCTGCCCAGCGTCACCCAGCCTGGGGGTCGAATGTGGGTGCTGTCTCTGCAGAGCGAGCACACGTGTCCTGCTGAGGGGACTCAGCTGTGCCTTGGTGGTGCCCTGGGGTGGCCCGCCTCTCCACGCCCATGGCGATTTCGACTTTGGCGTCCTAATGTCCCTTAACGTCAGCCCTCTGAAGACCGTGCCCCCCGCCCCGCCTCGCCCCAGGCTACACCCCGTCCTGAGCTGTCACACCGCTTAACAGTGTCCCCCCGTTTTGCTGGAATCACGTCGGGGCCTGGTTTTGTCTTGCCCAGCGGCAGGTGCAACGCAGAGGATGCTGGGAGTGGGCGTGGCCACTGGGATTATTCTAGAAGACGCCTGGTTTCTCCTCATCGGTCTTGGGGGGTCCCTCCAGGAGCCCGGCCCGAGCCGGGGGGTTCACTGCGCCCACAGGGGCATCACTCGCCTCGCCGATGACAGAGGCCAGGCCCTTCCTGCTGCTCGTGGCCAAGGACGAGCGGTGGGTGTCATCGCGTCCTTTGCTGGGCGTTAGAAATGACAGCTGGAGAAGCCGGGGGGCCACGGCCACGCCCGAGCAGGCGGCGACCCTGACAAGCCCTGTGCTTTCGTGATCGAGTGTCTTGTTTGCACTGGGAAGGTGAACGTGACGGATGTCACGCCCTCCCGCCTGTCCCTCCAGCTGGGGACACGACGTGTCGTCTGCACTGCGTGTGATGAGGTGTCCTGGGGCGCTGGCACCGCGGGGCGGCCGTGAAATGGCACTCCGCGTGCGCATGCGCGTGTGCGAGTGGCTGGGGTGGGCACCGCTCCCGGGCACACCGCGGGGAGCGGAGTTGCGGGAAGCGGAGTTGTGGGGTCCCCAGGCGGCGCCCCCAGCTGCCCGTCTGGAGCACCCGCCGCACTTCTTGTCCACGTGAAGAGACGGATGTGACTCCTGCGCCCGACCCGACTGCGCGCGGCTCCTCCGGCCCCAAGGTCCCTGAGCACGCGGGTCCCGCTCCAGTTTCAAGAGACTCGGAATCTGGTCCATGGCAGTCTGCACCCAGCCCCTGCTGCCTGCACCCCAGGGATGTGGGACGCACCCCGAGGCCGGGACCCAGGCCTCGCTGGTGTGGGCAGCACAGCCGGGACCGCGATGCCCGCTGCTAGCCCCCACCCCGCGTCCCCTCCGACCCTTCCTCGAAACCAGCTTATTATCCAAAAGCTTCGTTAGTTTGGGGAGCTCGGCCAGCAGCCCTGCGGGGGACCCGGCCACCTCTGCTCACCTCAACCCGCCGACACAAGCTGGCGCCGTCGCCCCGAGCGCTCTTCCCTCACCTGAAGGACGGGGACAGGTGGCCCCCGTGCCCAGCAGCCCACGTGCGGCCACGCAGCTGTGCGCACCGCCCCACGGGGCTGGGCAGCGCCTGGGGCAGCAGCTGCTCAGGCGAAGCAGCAAAGCAGCCGGGCGCGCGGGCGACCTGCGGCCGCGCGGCCACCAGGTGGCGCCGTCGGACACGGAATCAGCCGGTCCAGGCGGGGCGGCCGCTGCCCACGCTGCCCGGCCTCAGGGCGTGTGAGGTCCACACTCGCGACAATAGCACGACGCCTAGAGAATTAAGCTTTGACGAGGACGCGCTCTGGACGCTGGAAAGAAGCACTCTGCAAAAACAACAACAAAATGAATTTTCTGATGCCCCAAATCCGCCTTTCTGCTTGGGAACAGAGGGTCTGTGATGAAGACAGGTGCGTCTTCGAAAACCACCCTTGTCTTTGACCCGAACGTCACACCCTCTCACACAGAGAACGGCCCTCTGTCAACACTGAATCACCTCTGCGCTTGTCCGCCGCGCAGTTTCGGGGTTCCAGCCTCGTTCTGTCTGCCCGCCCTCAGCTTGTCCTTTGCAAAGTGAAGCCCCCATATACCTGGGTCAAAGGCACCCGATTTGGGGAAGGTATATGCTAACGCAGGACACGGCATGGAAGCCCCACGCATTCATCCCCGTTGTCCGTGTCCCCAAAGTCCCCGGGTGCCACTCCGTCTCATACTGGGACATTCACATCCAGCCTGGAGCCGAAGGGTGCATTCCTGCACCCCAGAATATGGCGCCTACATCGTATGGGGCTGTCAGCCACCTGTAGCGCCTACAACAGAGTAGAAGAAAAACGTGCCCACGTCTGAACTCGGAAATTGTTTGCTAAGCATCCAGGTGACAAAGCCAGGGGTTCCTGTCTGCTCATCTGTGTGTCCCATCTGTTTGGAGGGTCAGCAGGTGGCGAGCTCATCGCAAAAGTGGGCACCTCCCACCTCCCTTTACCACCTCGACGTCTGTGGACAAGCTGTGTCAGGGCTGGTACAGCCTGAGTTGCAAGATGCTCCAAAACCACATTTTATCATCTTCGCAGAAAGCAACGCCATGTCTCCCCAGCGAACATATCTCGTCGCCTTTCTCCCAGACACAGATCCCGAGTTTTTTTATGAAGTGCCGGCTGCGTGGGAAGCAAAGACTCACGTCTACACCACACACGGAAAGCGGGTTCTTCGCTGAGGACCGTTTCAAACGTCGGTGGAGCAAACTGAGAGCTGCGTGCAAATTGCGACAGATTCCACAACCCGGGGAGAGTCGACCTCACGAAAGAAATAGGACGGATTATGGCACGGATCCCGATAGCGGCTCAGTAGAAAGCGTGACTGATCTCTCAGCCTCAGCCTTTACCCCCAGGAATAACTCAAACGGCAAAGGCCTCTCCTAGGCTGTCATCAAATCGCCCGTATTTCCGATGCCAAATGCAGAATTAATGATGCTAACCCACCCTTTGCGACACGGAAAGGCTTTCTAGGTCCAAGACGTGGGGGGGGGGGGTGAGAGGGCAGGGAGAAACGTGACCTCACGCGAGGTGCCCACTTCAAGAACCTCACACCTGCAAAACACACCCCACAGCCCTTCACCGAGCCCTGGAAAAGGGGGCGCTGGTTCAATTTCCAAACTTAAATAGCTTATGTGGAATGCGCATGCTCAGACTCGGTCCACGTTGCCCAGCATCCTCTCTGTCCAGGTCTCTCTCCCCCAGGAACGGAATGACAATGAAAACAAAGCTTAAAATAACCAGTCATCACCATCACCATCATTATCACCATCATCACCATCAATGTAGCAATGTAGACCGTCTAGAATTTGCAACAGTGTAGACCGTCTACAATTTGCAACAGTGTAGACCGTCTACAATTTGCAACAGTGTAGACCGTCTAGAATTTGCAACAGTGTAGACCGTCTAGAATAGGCAACAGGGCGCCCCGGGGTCACGGTCGCTGAAGCCACGCCCATCTGCGTACGTCCGTCATCCGGAAGCCATGGCGATGGACCCGCTCCGTTATGTCTTCTGCTTCCCACGGCGGTGTCACCAGCCCGTGGCTGCTGGAACAAACCGCAAGACAAATGAGCTGAGGGCTGAGCACGTTCTGAGGTCTGCGGTTTCATTTGTCCTTGTCCAGCGCCCGGAGCCTAAGGCACCTGTCGTCTCCTGGAACGACATGGTTATGGCAAGGGTTCGAGGGAGGTTTCCTCGTGAGACGACCCCATCCTAAAAGGCACGGGGGTTACTTCTGCTTCCCTTGACGTGAATGTCTATCTCGTCTTAATGTTTCCGTTCACAGACGAAAATGTGACAAATCCAAAGTATGATCTTGTATCTATTAAGAGCATCCATCTAACACCTCACGGTAACTACCTGCCCCGTATCCACTTTGAAATGATGTTGACAAACAGGAAAACGGTATATCCTAGAGATAGCAAAGTGGGGAGACTAAGACAAAGCAGGAACCGTGAACAGAGGGGTGAAAATGCTCCCTCAGCCTCTAGGTGACATCGAGCCACTATGAAGACAATCAGTGTTAGTGCACTGGCTTTTGCTGGTTTTATCATTTGCCAAAAATATGCCTGAATTAGCAAGTCAGCATCCACCTAAGTCAACATGTTGATTTAAGCTAACCAGTCATCACCATCATCGTCACCATCATCACCATCATCACCATCACCATCATCATCATCATCACCACCATCACCATCATCACCATCATCACCACCATCACCATCACCATCACCATCACTATAATCACTATCATCATCACCATCATCACCACCATCACCACCATCACCATCACCATCACCATCACCATCACACCATCACACCATCACCATTATCATCACCACCATCGTCAGCATCATAACTACCATCATCACCAGCATTATCACTATAATCACTATCATCATCACCATCACCATCCCCATCATTACCATCACCATCATCATCACCATCACCATTATCATCATCACCGTCACCATCACCATCACCATCACTATATCATCATCATCATCACCACCATCATCACCATCACCATCATCATCATCATTATGATCACCATCATCACCATCACCATCATCACCCTCACCATCATCATCATCACCATCATCACCACCATCATTGTCATCACCATCACCATTATCGTCACCACCATCATAACTACCATCATCATAACTTATTATCATCATCATAACTACCATCATCACCAACATTATCACTATAATCACCATCACCATCACCATCACTATATCACCATCATCATCATCATCACAAACACCTATCGAGAAGGAAAGACAACCATAATGCCCAGACTCTGACACACAAGCGCACTTTACTACTTTGCCCTGGCGACCCGCAGATTCGGAGAGCAGACACCTGGTTGCCACAGAGGGTTTTATGAAAATGGGTTTCAGAATGCCAGGACCAGACACCCACCCGATCAAGTCTGCACGAGCTTAGTGCCCGGTGACCCATCTCGGAGATGCAAGATTGAGACGAGACTCCAAGGCAGCGCCGTGCCCTGCAGGAGAGCGACAGTACAGAGCATTTGGGCAAGTGTCCTATGAGGGAAAAAAAAAATACATATATATATATTGCATGCAAAGCAGACCAGAGGCGGAAGCCATTACTGGATTGCTTTAGGCAACCGAGTCAAGCCAGAGAGAGAGAGACGCCGTCCAAACTCTCTCTGGAAAGAGGTTCCATCTTCTATATAAAACGCTGGACCTCACCCAGCTTCCTCCAAAGACGCCCGGTACCTTCAGGAAAAGCACATGCCTTTCCCCAATCGCCCCGAGCACGAGACTGCGATTCCCCTGCGGGCCCCGCGCGGGTCTCTGACCACCGGACACGAGGGGATTGGCCGCAGGAGAGCCACGCCCCCCTGTCTCCTCCGCTGGGCTAACTAAGCCTGGGCGCGTCTCCTCACCTGTGAACTTCTAAACGCTCCTGGGAGCTTACCTGGCACCTCCCCCCTCAAGGAACAAACATCCTGCGGGTGTTCTGCTCGCTAAGAACATGTATTCCTGCCTGCCACCCCCCCCCAAACTGCAGGAGCATGCCCCTCTCTCCAGTCCCTTAAGCCCTGTCCCCTTCTGATACCTTTGCCGTAAGGTGAGCTGTCCTCAGCAAGCACACACCCACCCGTGCTCAGCAGACTGAGCCGCCTTTCTGGTCCCCTCGTGGGGTGTTTGGGAAACAGTGGCAGAGCCAGCAAACAGCGCCACCAGTTACGTGTGCCGGCTCCCTGAGTTCAGACGCCCCTGGATGTCCAGGTGGCTTTTCGTAGCTGACAGGAGGTGACAATCACGTCAGTTCTGCGGGGGCGCTTCCGGGGAAGCCGGGGCGCTGGGAGCAGGGCGGGGTGGGAGGTGTTTAAGGGGGGCTGCTTGAAGCGGCCAGTGGTCCCTGTTATTCGCTGCCCCCGAGGGCCCTCCCCCCACGCACCACCCCCTGCTGCACCCCCCACCCCTGGGGACTCTGCGTGTTCGATTGAGCGAATCACTGCGCAGCAAG
>PVKZ01009074.1:0-12601 GCA_004027375.1 Macroglossus sobrinus
CACAGATTCAGAAGTAATAAAGATAATCAAATGTGTTCTACATTATGCTAATAATTTGAAGAATGTGGATATTTAGGATATAGATATGTTTTTGCCAATATTGACTCAGAAAAGGGTAAACTATAGAGGAAGTAGAAAAAATGTATCACAGATACATTTTTTGTATCATAGATAATTTTACAAACAAATTTAATCTGATATCCAAGTACCAGATAACTCCTAGGCATTTTAAATCAATCTGGTACATAAGAGAGAAAATTTCTATCATTTTTGGCAGGTAGACCTGAAAGTAGGCACACATTTATTTATTTATTTTTACTTTTAAGACAATAATTGGGATGAATGTGTCTTGTAGAAAATTCATAAAATATAAATAATAATTATTTTAAGTCTATCTAGAAGAAATAATCACTGTTGATTGTTAATTGTGTAATCTTTAATATGCACACACAAACCATATTTTTTTCTGATTTATCTTTGACATTAGAATGTACTATTCAATTCCATTTGAAAGAGTTGTCTCTTGGCTAATATATTCTGGCATGTTTTAAACTTCTTTTTTTCTTTCAGGACACATGCCTTGTTTCTTTCAATAGATTATTTCTGTAACATTGTTTAGAATATACTCAACATTTAGATTATTTTGGTTTTTTCACTATCACGACCAATAATGTAAATAAATATTTGTATAGCAATATTTTTGCAGAAAAACATGGTGTTTAAAACCAAATAATAAAATGTTGAATTCTTGAAGTAAAGGCATGTATATAGTTAAGGTTTTTGATATGTATTGTATACTGGTCTTTTAGAAAGTTTGTCCCCACTTATCCTATCAGCAGCTGGTTTTGAGAGTGTTGATTTCTGCACATTATCACCAAACCCAGGGTTCTATCCTTTTTAGAGTCTTTGTTCTTTTGAAATTGCTCATCTCTCTGTGTAACCCAAAGTGTAGGAAGCTCGTATTCCAAACAACTCATAGGAAGATAGAATGTCATTATTCAGACAAAGAATAAGGAGAAAGGGAGAGCATGACTGCTTCAATATACAACCTGGTGTTGAGAGTTAGCAGAAAGGAAGCAGGGCAACTTTTGCTAACTTTGTACTTGTTTATGTCAATGGAGAGAATGATCTTCAAAGTAGGAAGTGTTCAACCAACAAAAGAGGAAGATGGGGCTGTTTTATAAGAGATAGAAACTATTGTTTAAAATAGTTATACCCAAGATAAGGAAAAAACAGGAGGACCTAGAAGCTTGGACCATGGTGAGCAGTTTTCAGGATATGACGGTTTTCTTTAAATATTGGAAGGATATCATTGCCTGGAGGAATGAGTCTGATTCTTTATAATTCCTGGGGTGAAGAAGTGGGAGAAGCAGTATTAGGATCCACTGGTAAGATAGATGGCGAAAGAGATTTCAACTCACGTTCACAAAGTGGTGGCTCCGTCTCCCAAATGGCCCTATTGTCTGAGATGATACATTTGGCAGATGAGTGACCAATTAGAAAATATCTAAAGGCAAGAAGTGAAAATTAATTATGCTATCTAACTCCCATCAACTTCTTCACAGCATGAGTGCATGACAAATCTGACAGAGTACACAATCTGGGAGAAGTCTAAGGATCAGCCTTAACTCCACCTATTCTACTTGAGTTTTCTTATTTTCTTTTTATTGTCTGCTCACTATTGAAAGGGCTATTTCCTCTGTAATTCCTCATGGCACTCTCTGCTTCTTAATTTTTGGCTCCATTGTGGATTATACCAGGTATTAAAATAAAACAATACTTTTGTAGACCTGTTTTATAATTTTCTTCTTAAATTCTGTTTCCCCCCCTCATATTCTTATTGCCATTTTAAAAAATTTAATTTTTTTGATAGACATATATAATTAGCACTGCTTTGTCATTTTAGTTAGGTATGATTTTAAAATACCACAATATTTGACATGTTAAATCCTATTTAAAACCCTTTGTCTTTCAACAAGAAGATGAAACCGTTCAAATTTACTGAACTAGATGGTATCTTTGACCTTGCTTTGTCATCATTATTTGAACAAGCTCTTTCATAATGTCCTATGATGAGGCAGCAGCAATGAAGAAAAGAGATTTGTCCTAAACATGGCAGCTTCTGACAGAAGAGGCCAATGCGTTCCTTACTATTCCTTTTATCTCCTTCTCATTTGCTCTATGAACCAGATAGGTGACTCTCTTTTAGGTGTTTTCATATTTTGGAAGTTAACCATCCAATTTTTGTTCCATTAAAATTTTATTTCATGTGTGTTTTGTATATATACACAACGCATATATTTAAATCGACTTTAGTGTCAAAATACGTATAGTCTACCCACTCCTTATATAAGTGTAACTATTTTTTCTTTTGCTTTCTCTCATGTTATAGTTTTGTGGATATATTTTATAACTTTACAGGTTGTTATTAAATTATGGTTGCATTGTAAAAGATTCACTTTTGAACAATCAGTTCTGTCTTTGTATTTAGTTTTGTAACTTTGTTGAAAATATTTGACCATGCTTTTTTAGAAAAAGGGTTTTTTTTTTACTAGTTTTGTACATGACTGATATTTCTTTTGCACTTTGTTGTTTTCTTTTTTTAAAAAATTATTAATATATTGTTGGATTTATTTGTTTTTCTCTTCCCAGAATGTATACTTAAGAGGTATAATTTTGGGGTCTTGCTTTTCTTTTAATGTATATTTAAGAGACTCAGGATTTGAATACAAGCTTGGCACAATAGAAACACTATGTTCTGCAATTTAATGATATGAAGGATCAATGTGACGTCAATGTACATCAATTTTTTGCAGGTATTATAGTTTAATAATTTCCTTTCTGTATTCTTGAAGTTTTTTCTTTATTCCAGAATTATAGAAATTCCCTAAATAGTGGCTAGCTATGAATATATTGTTTGCCCTTTTGAATTTTTGTTACATGCATTTTGAACCCTAGTACTACCTTATGCATAACTTCTCTTTTTTTCTTTATCCTTTACTACTGAATTTTGGGAGATGAGTAATTTTTCTCCTTATTCTCTGTTTTAATTTTCTACAATATTCAGTATATTCATCACAGATTTTTTTTTAGCTTGACAAATGTGTTTTTCATTTATATGCAAACATTCCTGATTTCCTACTTATTTAACAGGTGTGTGCAACTGAATCTTGTTAAAAATATGAACAGAATATTTTTAAAAAATATTTTCCCCATCTCTTGGAACTAATTGTGTTTTGTAACAGAAAATTTTCTCTGATTTTTCAGATTGGTCTCCTTGACATAATGCCCTGTTACTTTGTCGTAAGCTCAATGATTTTCTGTTTCATACTAGATACAGTTCACCCTCATTGAGTAATGCAAGATAAAGGGGTACAGTCAGAGAATTTATAGATTATACTTAAAAATTATCAGAGAAACAGAAAAATATTTAGATTTATACTAATTTTACTTTATCAGGTTACAGGTGCTCTAGACTGTTATGCCTAGGGTGGCAAATATGCAGGAGAGCATAAGTGGCTTTTCAGTGTTTATTGTGGCAGCATAAGTTTAGTCCAGATTCTCTGCCAGGCTCAACTGCTCAGACTGAGAGTGTGGTCAAGATTCCGATTTGTGCTGAGTAAGGGTAAACAACAAGGACAGGGACTCTGCTCAATAAACACGTTATGTCTGACATTTCCACAGGGGGCTCTGTTACGGGTTGAATAGTTTTCCTCAAAAAAGTGTGTTGAAGTCCTAATCCATAAGCCATATGTGAATGTGACCTTGTTAGGAAATAAGGTCTTTGAAGATATAATCAAGTCAAGATGAGGTCATCAGTGTGGGCTCTATTCCAATAAGATTGGTGTCCTAATAAAAAGAGAGAACTTTGGACACGAATCCATACAGAGAGCAGAAATGCCACATGAAGACACTGACACAAAGGAAAGATGGCCATGGGAAGACAGAGACAGAAATGGGAGTGATGCTGTCACATGCCATGGAAGGCCTGAGGCTACCAGAAGCTGGAAGAGGCAAGGAGGGATCTTTTCTCAAAGACTTTGGAGAGATCATTTCTGCTGACATCTTAATTTTGGATCTCCAGCTTCCACAACTGTGAGAGAATAAATTTATTTTGTTCTAAGCCACCCAGTCTGTCATAGTTTGTTATGGAAGTCCTAACAAATTAATAATGCAATTAACTCTAAGATTTGTTTTCTCACTCATTTGCTCTATGGCTGTCCCTTTCTTCCAGCTATGTCTGCTCTGAGTTAGGGCTATTTGTATGGTTTGATTATGACCCGCCCCCACTCCCAAACACATACACACATTTTCTTTCTTTCTACCAGGTAAGCACTTTACTTTTCTTGTATGTGCTTTTCAGCAAGATTACAGATTTCCCCCTGAATCCTATCAGACTTTTGTTCATTTCTATCAGGAGTTGAACTCATATTCAGGCTTTTAAGGAGCAGATAGCAATAGCCTAGTTGTCCTTTCTGATATGTGCCTAGGAGGTAGTATTGCTATTCTGCAAATCTTGAACCAGAGACGTTCCTGCCCACTCACCCACTATTGCAAGAAAAAATAATTCTGGATCCAAATGGGGCATTTGTGTCTATGTGCACCACACCATTCACAGGATCGGGAGGAGTATGACATACTTTACCTGTAGGAAATAAACAAAAGTTTGGAACAAAGTAGAGTAATCTGAACTTTTGTTAGTACATAGGTCCCACCTGACTGTAGCATATTTAAGCAAATATGTAATTCTGATGTTTCCACAGTCTTTTGCCTCAAGATCAGCCACTTACTATGCACCATTTTAAAAAAGACTTCTCATCTAGATCTATCTTCTCTCCACCCAAAGTCTCTCGTCAAAATATAAAGATTATTTATAGCCTATATACTACCAGTATAAAAATTTTCTTCCCATTTGGTTCTGCAGTTTCTCTCTCCTTATATATTCTTGTCCTGTTCGGGAGTCACTCATTATTTACTTTCCCATAAGAAATGGCTTTTTTTTTGCAAATATTTCTCAAAACAGTCTTATGAGATAAATATTTTGACCAATAATTAGGAATGACCTATAATGCCAACTCCTACATCTGCCTATATGAACACTTTTGATAAGCAAAGTTTTCTTATCTCTAAAATTTGAAATAGTTAAAAAAAGATCCTAAGGATGATTCGACAGATGTGGGAAAGCGCCGAAGCAGGGTGTACTCACGTTTACAGACATCCTTGGCACTTGACCACATCAAGTTTCCTAGGCACGTGATAGAGAATGACTTCCTGTAGTACTCAGGGAGGCATTCATACTTTAAAGATGTCCCAATGAGAAACTCAGATTCATTGGTTTGGACTTTCAACTTAGCAAATTGAAAATGATCTGGGGCATTACAGTAACCTAGAAACCAAGATATCAAGACATCAGATTTAACAAAAAGATACCCAATGCCCTTCTTCTTTCTCTGTCTCTTATTGGGTTCGATGCCATATCAAAAGAAACTTTTAGTTCTGGAAAGATAATGTCCTTGTAACCTTGGAAGGAAAAGTTCCCTTAGCACACATAGCCTCTGGAAAGGTATTCTGCTATATTGGCATTTTACTCATATAATTTACTGTAAAAGACAGCTCCAATTCAATTTTTCACATTCTTATGGAGCAAGAAAGAATGCTTGTGCCCAAGTTCCACCATTTCTGTCTGGTTTCTTTGTTCTTCAGTACATCAGAAATCTAGTGGAGGGTTCACAACCATGAACTGAGAACTCAAGGTATTTCTTGGCACTAGGAAGCAGCAGCCATCAGTTTTGTAGGTCTCATCCCTAAGCCAACCATTTCAACATAAGGAGGAAACAAATAGCATCTCCTTAAAATAACAAGAGACAAACAAATGACACTAAAGTTGTCATTATAAGAAAACATTGTTTGAAGTGGATGTTGAATCAAATTCTAGCTTTAGCTCCATTCCCCTTATGGTTTATTAGCTGTAGCCTCAAGGAATAAAAAGCTCAGTTGGGATTCAAGGTACATAATGTTTGAAAAAATGTAAATCATTTCCACTTGGTTTTGACAATACCTTCTCTTTAAGCTTCACTTTCAGCTGTCCTTCACTTCCTTTCCAATTATTTATTTAAATAGTAATGGTTGTCCTTGAGCCAATCCTGCACCCAGAGAACCCTGTTATAGAGATTTGCAAACCAATTTCTTGTCTATTGAACATAGTTCAATAATTTTTCTCAATATAAAAGTTTGGCTATTTTCAAGGTTTTTCATGAGAAATTTCTCCATCAGTATTGTCTGTTTACTTTTTATCTTAGAGCTTCACTACTAGCTCTCCTTGTTTCTAGGTCAAGGAGTCCCCAGTTATGACTAAAAGTTACCACCGAAGGCCAAATCCCACATGAAAATGGCCTGGCAGCAGGTCTCCAGTCTAAAAATCTAGTTGATGAAACTAAGCTTTCACCTCTCACTATAGATTCAGTAAATCTGGATTAGGTCTCTACATTGGTAAATAGGCTCATAGATGCACCCAGTTGAAGCCAAGGTGTTGGAGTAGGAGAGTGAGGACAAAAATGACTCCTAATCGACTAGCACTTGGTCTTTTACCTTTTGGAATCATTCTTTTCTCTCAGAGTTCCCCAGCAGTCAGTATGTGATGTCAGGACTAGGATCCCTTTTACAAATTTACTTTCTCTTTCCCATCCTCCCTTTCTAAGGGTGGATGTCTTAAGGCAGTTTGGTGTTTTAAGGAGACTTCTCCAGACCTTAGAAATATACACTCTCTTTATTTAGCATTTTCTCTTGAGTTCATATGTCTTTGCTTTTTCTTTTTACCACAGTGGGAAGACTTCAACAGCTAAAATTAATGTGGGCTAAGAAGTATGCCTTATTTTAATTTACAGCTTAGTCTAAACTGGCCAAAGAAATCTTCGTGGTTCATCTATAGGGAAACACAGCTTTCCTACAGAATGCATGGGGGTCCCAGGCCAAATAGATACTTAAAAGCTATTTTGCCTAGCTTTGTGCTCTACTGGCCTATGCTTTCATTCAAAACCTGTGAAGATGGTATCACTGTTAGTTAAGGTTCATAGGTATTTGCTTTCAACACTATGCTTTGAAAACATTTTCCTTTCAATCTTAATGAGAATTAGAACCACCACCCACCCACTCCCTCTCTTTTTATCAGCCTTCTAGCAGCAAAAGTTGTCAGAATTGTATATGTTGACATATCTTAAAACCATTTATTCCAGGTGAAGTGGGAGGGCAGAGGTAGATGCGGGTAAAAAAGGTTAAATATTTGGTGATGGAAGGAAATCTGACTTCAGGTGGTGAACACACAATGCAGTATATACATATGACATACTGTTGAATTATACACTTGAAATTTATTTGATTTTATGAGTGTCACCCCAATAATTTTTAATATAAAAAATCATGTATTACTGATTTGGCACTTAATTGTGTCAAATGCACAAATAAACATAAAACTTAATTGCAAAAATGTGGAAGTTCTGGTTTAAATATTCTGAAGTCATTTGGAATGTAGGAGAGTGTGCACTCACCTGCAAGTGCACAGTGAGGGGCAGGGCTGCTCCAAATCCCATTCCCTTGACTGTCACTTGTGCAGCGGATGGTGCTCTCCCCAGAGAGGTTGAAGGTCACCCCTCTTTCTGGGTGGTGGTCACATGTGTAAGTTACTTCTTTCCCAAAAGTAAAGATTTCCAGAGGTTTTCCTGTGTGTCTTCCATTCAGGATATCTGGAGGATTTGGACACAGGATTTCTGGAAAGAAGGCAAGGGCTCTAAGTTTCACTGAGGAGTTTTCACCAGCGGTATTCTACAGTCATAGGTGCTATGATTAGTGTTACCTAAAAAACAGTCATGGCACTATACCTTTGGTGGAGGCCTTTGATGAGATGGGCTAAACAAAATGAGATCTTAATTGTGCATTTTATTGAAAAAGTACAAAAGAAATGTGCCGATCTTGACTCTTTCAGATAGTTAAATTTTCCAGAAAATAAAAACTTAATACCCTTAGATAAGTACCGAAACTTTTAAAGAAGAAAAGTAACCATTTGGTGGGTAACTCATTCATTTGCTCAACAAATACTAGTTGAGTACTTATTTGAGGTTAGCCATTCATCAGGGCTTGGGTACATAGTGGTAAAGAGCACAGATAAAGTCATTGTCCTCAAAGAAGCTTAAATTCTCGGTAAGCATTTCTATAATGTATTCCATGCATACTAATCACCTTAAAGATATGAAAACTTTCCTTGATAACTTATTGATTACTGGCCATCAGTCTTGGTTATGATAGCAGTGCTGACACAATGAATTGAAACTCTAATGATTAGAACTGCATGGTTTATTAAAATGTATGGATCTATGATTTATTTTTCTTTTTTACTTTTTGTCAGGCCTCAAATTTTTACTTCTATCTAGTATCCTCTTGTCTGTTTAAAACAGTCCCTTCCTCACTTCTAACTGGTATTTCTACCTAGGCTTGAGTTTGGAAGAAAATACATCAACTAGTAATAGTAATGAAAAATAAGAAAATCCAATCAATAACTGAACTATAATGCATGCCAGTCATGTTACATCAAGGAAGAAAGAAAGAAAGGAAGGAAGGAAGGAAGGAAGGGGAAAAGCTTCACATTATCTAATCTCTCCTGACCTAGAGGCAAACTACTGCAGAATTCATTACATAGAACACAGAATTCAAAATGACAGAGACTGAGTCAATGGTTCCCAAAACACATAATGTACATCAAAGTTCACAAAACCAAACTGATCACAAATAAATACTATTACAATGGCAACAACCTCTCAGTAATTCAGATTAGAAAATAGGAGAACAACAGGGGAGGCCACAGGTCAAAGTACTCAACAAATTAAGGGGCTAGATTGACCTAAAGTGTCCTTCTTTCTACTCACGTTCACAAACAGGAGCACTGCTGTTCCAAAGGATTTCCATTCCAACCAAGACACAATGACTGGCAGAATTGCCTTTTAATTGGAATCTAAAGAAGAAAATGGTAGTGAATAGGTAAGATGTTTCAGCCCAAATGCCATTAGTTTGCAATCCTGGGCCCTGCAAAATCTCAGCATTTTGAGGACCTGAAACCAACAGGAAGCAGAGATTCAGAGGCCATGTTGCTCTGAACAAGTCACAGCTTCCTTTCAGGTAGGACAGTAAAGCACAATAACTTGGTCATATAATACATAGTCCCAGCCTGTGTTGAAGAAAGTAGTCATAGTATAACTGTCATCTTTTTGACACTGGACTCAAACCCAGAGAAGCGAATCTCTAGCTGATCATCCTCTGATTAACATGATAAATCTACTTATTGTATTATAGGAAACCCAGTCTTCTAATGTAACATTCTCCTAAGGCTGACACTGGAACAACGAGCAAAACAGCACCCATTTTGGTCTGCAAATGCAGAGAATAACTGAAAAAGGAACAAAGATTGTTCTTTTGTCTCTGCATTCGTGATGGTTATGAAGATGTCTCGTACAGCACGTTGGGCTACTGAAGGGCAAATTCATGGTTGATGCTTCACATGTAGAGACATGCACAACATGAAGAGCACTAGATTCACATAAACAGGTTAATAACCTTACCAAAAACACTGACCTCAGCTACCGTGATCCTAATTCAAAACTCTTAGCCCATTACTAGAAGATATATAATTGGTTAAAAAATTATTATTTTCAAACTTTTACTTCTATTATAAATCAAACTTCTGGGCTCTCCAAATTACTCTTATTCTTTTCTACTTGGAAAATATGATGTTTTTCACTTAATGTGTCACCTATATGTATTCATAACCAGTAGTCATATTGATCTTGGAACATTCCATTTAATACATGTCCCAGTTTTTCCTTCATATGTCATATTATTAGTTCTATTTGCTTTATACTCTTATTTCCCATATATACTTCCAAAATTTAAAGTCCCTGAATTTTTCTTTTTACCCATACCTTCCCTTTTTGAATTAACTTCTAACGGTGATTTCCATGTCCAGTGGGCCAGAGAAATTCATACTCACCCTTCATTACAAAAGAAGGATACTTTTGCCCCAAGCTCCAGATTTAGTGGAAAGAGCACACGGCCATTAGGGAGTTGGTCTAGGAAGTTATCACATGATTTCACTGAAGTAAAAGAAAACAAACAGAAATAACACTGGCATGTGGAGAAAAGCCACACAGGGTAAAAATGTCAAACAAGACGACAATGTAGGCACCTGTACACCTGGGGGCTGCTGGGCTCCAGTCTCCCTGGGGCGTACAGCGAAGAGAAGCAGCCCCTCGGAGATCATAGCCGGGCTCACAGCTATAGAACACTTCCTGACCGGGGTAAAAGTCCTCTTCGTTGTGCAGGGTGTGCTTACCATGCATGATTTCTGGAGGCAGCTGACATACTTGGAAAAGAGACCATGTTAGTTGTGTGAAAATAACTTTTCCTCTGTGCTAAATTGGCCAACAGAATCATAACTATATAAGTCTATATTTTATATAAATCTGGTAGACTAACATCCTCATTTTATTAATGGCAAAATTAGAGAGGGAGATAAAGAGAGACAGACAGACAAAGACACAAAGAGACACAGAGAGAGGAATTGGCTCGCCCAAAGCCACGGAACTGATATACTGCAGAACTGTGACCAAAACTGAGATCTCCTTGATTCAACTGTTTTTCATCTAAAGTACTCACCTAGGATTACACAGTGGATAGTTCTCTTCTAGAATATTTTCTATTACTGGCCACCTGACTCACAATTGTTAAGATTGAAGGAATTTTATAACTTTGTACTACCTTTCTGAAAAAGCACCGTCAATTAATTGTCCACCTTTTAGGCAATAAGGAATGTTGTGCCCAACTCTCATCTAATTGATTTGCCAATCACCAATCACACCCTAGTGCACCAAACAGAATTCAATTCTCTTCTCACCCCCTTGCAACTCCTCTCTCAGTGGTCATCTGACATGGATTGGAAGAGAACTATGAGTTTCCTCTCTACACTCTGTATATCAAGGTGTTGCTCAAACAGTCATTTAATTCCAGTGAAAAGATCTGCAACCACTGAATGATATCTTCTTAAAAAAGATACAGTCCTCATAATGAGAGTGCATATTGCATATAGCATATTGTAACTGAGTCTATGATGATCTTTTTAAACAGTTGGTTTGAACTCAGAAGCAGAAAGCACTTGAGCCTCAGCTAAATTTTATAAAATTGTAATAAAATTTAAAATAATTTCCTTTTGGCTTAGAGCAGGTCAGTTTCCCTCTTTGGACTTGGGCTTTCTCACGCATAACAGTGGGGACTGGACTAGAAGAGATGACCCCCTCGAAGACTTTGTAAATACTCTGATGTTATAACACCTATGTTCAGGGCTCATTACCCACTGCCTCCCTTGATTGATAAATGCACAATGATGTGATTTCTTAAGTGCTGTATTGCTTAAATTTCTATCGACAGAGCCAACACCTCTGCATTATCTTTGATTCTTGGGGCTGGAAGCCTACAAACTACAACTCTTTATCTTCCTGGCCATCTGGCTTCTGGTTAAGCCCTGTCAATAGGTGGTATATGTAACGAACTAAAAGGTGGGAGATAATAAAAGCTATTCTTCCTCTGGAAGAGGCTCAGGAAATGGCAGTGTTGATGGCTCTTGCTTAGCAGCAGCAACTTCACTTCTAGCAATACCATGACTTTGGCTCCAGCCATCTCAACCATCTACCGGCAGCACTGGCAGCTCCTGCATCTTTAGCAGCATTGGAGGAGATGCTTGTGCTCTCTGTGACAATTTCAGCAGTGAGTGCACATGCCTGTGCCCTAGACCTGGAAGAACGGCAGCTTCTCGCTCTCTGGTAACACTGCCTTCCTCCTTTTGCTCTTCCTGCCCCTCAAACATCCTTGTATCCTGTTGTGGACATAAGTCTCTCACTCCATGAAACATCTAGAGTGGTTTTTTATTTCGATGGGTATGGAATCAGGCAGACTTGTGTTCCAGTCTTCAGTCTGGAAGTTAGTATCTGTTTAATCTTGGCAGGTTATCTAACCTTTCTAAGACTCATTTTATCTGTAAAACATAGAAAAAGTAGTAGTAACTACCTTATCCCTTTGTTTTCAGCATTAAATAAGTGCACACATAGCCTGTGTTATGGTAACTGATCAGAGAAATGACTCAGCACATGTTAGCAATTATTGTATTCCCAAGTAACTGATCGATGATGAAGAATGGAAATAGTGATGTGTACAGTGATGTGAACTTCTGTTTATAAGAATCCAGAGGACACACTTCGTATTCTGTGCCCAGATTGAGCTTTGCTTCTCCATTTTATCACACACACATGCACATACACATTTACACACACCTTCTTTATATCATGTTCTCTCCCAAGAAAATTTGCTCAATCACACTGCTCACCACACATCTTTCCCACAGAAAAAAACGCTGACCTGATCCTCCTACAACTCATGCCATCTGTAGGCCCCTTCAAGGCCTCAGTCAGACTCACCCCTGGAGCAGCTGGGCAACTCCGGCTCCCACTTGTTTTGGGCCTGGCATCGCACGCTGGAGGGTCCTTTCATGACAAAGCCAGCCTGACAC
>PVKZ01009075.1:0-12529 GCA_004027375.1 Macroglossus sobrinus
GGAACGGGACGCGCAGCCGGGCCGCCGCGACCTCGCTTCCCCTGCCCCACGGCCACGGCACCCCGCCCTCCGCCTGCAGGAGCACGGGGGTCCCCAGACCCGCAGCCACCCACACGCCCTCACTGCCGGCTTCCCAGGCTGCCCGCCAGGCCGCTCTGGCCCGCGAGGACCCCGGGCCGGGGCGGCTGTCGTCGGGGTGCTGTGGCTCACACCCCTGCAGTGCGGTCTTCACCGCTCTCGCCGCCGCTGTCCTTACGATGCTGTCGTGGACGGAGCCGACGGGGCACTGCGCGTCCTTGACCGTGCCATGCCGTGGGCAGGTGTGCGGGGGGGGCGGGGCGGGGCACGATTGGAGAAGGAAACCCGGCATCAAGACACGTGACAGAACGCGTGACCACTGCACATGAGGGAGGAGCAGACGCCCAACGACAGTCACGCCTGTCCTGCCAGGTCCCCCGCGGTTCCCGGACCAGGAAAGGTGACCCAGGGCGAGGGCAGCTCGCGAGCTTGTGCTCAGTGCCCGCGCGCAGGCGCAGATGACCTTCCGGGAGAGGCAGCTGATGGCGTGCTGGACGGGGGGGTCCCAGCCTGGCAATGCCCCTCCCACGCCGGACCCACTGCCTGCTGAGCCCCCATCCCACCCCCTCGGACAGTCTGGGGCTGAAGGCTACTTCTGGGCGTCTGTGTGGCTCGTCACTTTGAAGGGGACACACTGGGACCCTCCAGAGCCGCCGTGGGGCGTGAAAGCAGTCGTCACATCTCCCTGGCTGAGTGTGGCTGCTGTGTCTGGTCCTCAGTTAAATTCACTGGGGGAAGAGGACGGCCCCCTGCGGAGGAGGGCGCTGAGCCCCGAGTGCGAGGTGGTGTCCCCTGCAGCTACTTATGTGACCCCCCAATACTTCCCGGAGTGACTTGGGGGCAGCTTGACCTCGGCTCTCTGGGACTGGTGCTTCTGTTCAGTTGACATGGAGACCAGACCAGGAAGTCAGAGCGGGGACGCCCAGGGGCCCCTGGTGGTGACTTCTTTGGACCCGCCTGTGGACAAAGCCCAGAGCCCGCCCACGGCTGTACAGAGCCGACACTACTGGCTTTGCACACCCACAGAGCCGTGGACGTCACAGCCACCACCCAGGTCTCCTCACCGACGGGCATGGCAGCGTCTAGGACAGAGGACAGACCAATGGGCATGGGCGGGCAGGCGAACAGGCAGCGTCTTGTGCAGTGGAAATACCACAGACACACCCCTGCCCCGCCTCAGCGCTAGACGTGATTAAAGGATCCCTGCAGAGTTGAGGGGAGCCATGTTCTGTGCACCCCTTCCTACTCCCAGAGCGAAGGCAACACGGAGCTCCCAGGAGTCAGAGCAGTGGCCGCTGCCCTGAGGCGTCCCTGCGCGTTACCACAGCAGGGACAGCGAGCCCCTGCCTCCCCCTCCCCCGCCCAGAGCCAGGCCCGGCGCCGTGCTCTGTGCCCCTGCTCCCGGCGGTGGCCAAGGCCCGCCCTGAGGAGCTGCAGACGCACGGAGCAGCCACCTGGCTGAGCCTCAGGCTCCCCCGACGCCTGCCACCAGAACGCACCACTTCTCCAAGCCCCCGGCAGGGCCCAGCCAGCTCCGTCGGACCCGCGCCCCAACCCCTGTCCTCAGGCCCCTCGTCAGCCCCCAGGCCCCGGCCTCTGTGTCTCCCCAACCACTTCCGAATCTGGGTCCTTCCCCAGACTCCTTCAGAGAACGGGAGAAGGGGACCGTGCCCTTCGGGGAGGTCGTCAAACCTCACACCAGACAGAACAGACAGACAGTGTGGGAAAGGAATGTTAGAGGCATCAGACGAGCGGGCCAAACCCAGCGACCTGTTAAAACTCTGCTCCTCTCACGGAGCGAGCCCGTCCCAGACAGGCAGAGGGATTTTCAGTATGAGAACAAACCACATCGTAGCGCAGGCATTAACGGGTTCAGTGACAAAACGCAATTATCATTTCGGACAATGAAAAAGATCATACGAAACAGAACCAGCTCAGCCAATGAAAGCCGGAAGGCCTGGTGGCCCGGCTTTGTTCCCAGCTGCCCACAACCTCTGCGGATGGGGTATGGGGTCCCAGAGAGAAACTTGCTTGCACAGGTTCAAGTTCATATGCTCCGCGCAAGGTCACATGATGTCCTGGGTGAAATACTGATCGGCCAGAGCCAGAGCCAGAGCCAGAGCACGTGGCTCCCTGCCCTGAGACCCAGGACCCAGTCACAGAGGTTGTGGGCAGAGCTCCCTGGACGTGGGGCCCCGGTCACACCAGCTCTGGGGACCCCTTCCCAAGGCCCACGGCCACCAGGAGCAGCCCAGGGCTCATGGGGACATGACAGGACCCGAGCACCAACACCTCGCTTGTGTCTGCCACCTGCCACGTCACATCTCCAGCTCTCAAAGTGCCCCTCAGGAATCCCGGGTCCTCTCATGGGTGGCACCAGAGACCGCGGCGGGACCGAGGGGACACCGTTCTCCCCTCGGAAGGGCTGAGGCCTCCGCCTCCACACCGAGTGGGAGGAGGGGCTGGAGCAATGTCACAAGGCCAGGGCCACCTCCCCCCGCCGGCTGCCGCCCATTGGTGAGCCCCCAAAGCGGCAAGTCACCAGTGCCACACTGGACAAGGCTACTTTGCTGAAAAAGGGTTCACTGCCCCCTTACACGCATGTGCACACACGTGTACACACAGGTACATGCATGCGCAATACACACAGGCACGTCCGCACGTGTACACAGGCATATGCACACGTGTGGCACAGGCACGTGTACACACGTGTGCACACAGGCACATGCACACACAATGCACATGTGTGCACACAAGGCGCACCCACACGCGTGCACATAGGCACGTGCACACTCATGTACACACAGGCACGTGAAGACGTGTGTGAAGGCACATGCACACACAATATACACAGGCACGTCCACACGTGTACACAGGCATTGCACACATGTGTGTACACAGGCACATGCACACACAATGCACATATGTACTCCCAGGCAGGTGCACACAAGGCACACCCACACATGTGCACATAGGCACATGCACACTCATGTACACACAGGCACGTGAAGACATGTGTGCAGGCACATGTGCACACAATACACACAAGGCACACCCACACGCGTGCACATAGGCACGTGCACACACAAGGCACACCCACACGCGTGCACATAGGCACATGCACACACAAGGCACACCCACACACGTGCACATAGGCACGTGCATACACATGTACACACAGGCACATGAAGACGTGTGTGCAGGCACATGCACACACAAAGCACATCCACACGTGTGCACAGGCATGTGCACATGCCCTGGGGACTTACGCCACGACAGGCCCACGCCTGGGCCCGGGGTCCTCCATCGTCACCACTGTCCGTAAGAGCCACCCAGGGGCTTTGGCCACCCCCGATGCCAGGCCACGCCCAGGACTTCTGACGGACCCATCCCCAGCGACCTCGCTCGGCAGCCAGGGTGACGGCCCTGCGCCTGCCCTCCACCCCCCCTGGTCCTGACACTACCCCTCACCACTGCCCCAGACTCCAGCCCCCCCAGGGCCCCCACCAGCCACCACAGCATCACCACCAGGAGTGGGCGGCCATGTGTGACAACCCCCGAAGGGTGAGGGGCTGCCCCGAAGATCCTTCTGGAATCTGATGGAGGCGCGTGAACTTGCCACATCACCACCCCGCACGGCCGAGGGGCGCGCGAGGGGTCCCTTGCCTCAGCACGGCTTCCCTAAGACCAGGCCCGAGCCACTGACTGGCCTTGGACGTAATCCAGTTATTCAGAATATGAATGAGTTCAAGGGTAGAACATTGAGCAGTTATTTCAAACGGCATCGATATTCCCCATGAAAAGAATGAGGTTCCAAGCATAGAAACACGCCCCGTGCACCCCACAAACGTGGGGGTCCCCCTGGGAACAGAGCCCCCACGAATGCGTCTCTTCTTTGACTCTGCCCGTGCTTTTTCTTTTTTCCTATTCTTCTGTACACGTTAAATTCCTCCCCAATGTAGATAAATCGCTTCTCTAATAAAAGTCAACAGATTGGTTTCCTAATAATGACAAACTTACTTTCAACGTTAACCAGAAAGACTTACAAAAGCCTAGGGGGAAAAAAAGGTGTATTTTAAGTTATGGACACGGGAGGAAAGTGGATTGTATTGTAAAAGTGAAAATTCTCCTGTTCCTGGAAGTGACACCTCCGGGTGCCAGCCCCAGGAGAAACAGTAAATCAGTCACAGGGAGATGCTATCAGCAGGCGTTGTCCTAAAAGAGACACAACCTTCCAAAGTGCAGAAGAAGCTGTCTGCTGGCCCTATGCCATCGGAGAGTCCCCGAATGAACACATGTATCTTTGGGCAAGACTTTTAACTGCTGACTTCTGCTCTCTGTCATCTGCTTGCTGCTTATTCGAGGACGTAGTGGGAGGCTTGATAAGCTGCCTCGTCTGGAGGCTGGGGGCTGCTCTCCTCGAACCCTGCCTGCGTGGTAGAGAGTCCGTGGCCAGCCGGCTCATACAGGCTCACGATTCTCTCTGGTTCGGCTCCGTGGGTCCCTGTTCTCACCTGCGCCACAACAGTATATGGTGACTGCCACGACGGAAAGCCACGTGAGTGATGGACAAGGATGGAGAAGTGTCTCAACGATGCAGAACCGCCGTGCCAGGCTCGGGTGGCCTGTCCTCTCACCTCCCCAGTGGGACACACGATTCGGTGGAGGGGCTGCTGCACGGTCACCCTTCTGGGCAGTGACAGTGGCTCCCGTGCTGCCCGGACCGTGGGCGCCTGACTTTGCAGGCTGCTGCGAAGGCCAGCGTGAAGAAGGCAGCCTGATGTGTTTTAAAACCACTCGGCCCAAATGAAATTACAGGACCCAGAGGGACAACTGACTCCCAGTCGCTGATGAGAGTTAAAAAAAAAATAGCAGGAAAGCAAAGACTCCTCGGTGCTTCCTTAAGGGAAGCAGGAGGTGGGGGAACGAGGGGCGGACGGGGCCGCCCACTTCCTCCGCGGGGCTATAAGAGGAGTGAGCTGCCTCTCACCTGAGACACCACTCCGGACTTTGGCAGCGCTCACATCGCAGTGGGGGAACCTCCGTGAGTAGCCTGGGGACTGGGGAGGCGCCGTCCCTCTGCCCTCCGCCCCTGCAAAACCTCTCAGTCTTGATGTGGGTCATGGCTCAGCTCTCAGCACCCGGGGGGCGGTGCGTGCGTGTGTGTGTGTGTGTGTGTGTGTGTGTGCGTGTGTGTGTGTGTGTGTGTGCGTGTGTGTGTGTGTGTGCGTGTGTGTGTCTGTGTGTGTGCGTGTGTGTGTGCGTGTGCGTGTCTGTGTGTGTGCGTGTGTGTGTGTGTGCGTGTGTGTGTCTGTGTGTGTGCGTGTGTGTGTGTGTCTGTGCGTGTGTGCACGCGTGTGTGAGGGCCGCCGCCCCTGCCTGCCCACCCCGGGGACCCCAGGGCTCAACTCTTCACGGTGGAGACAAGAGGCTGAGGCGCCCCAGCGACTCCCCTGGGAATGCAGAGCGGGAGCCCCACAGGCCGCAGCAACACCCTCCACCTGAGGGGACACGGGTCCAGGTGCCAGGCACTAATCACCTTCTCCTGAGACGCCCTCCCTCCTGGCGTGGGTCCCCGCCAGGCGGCATGCAGCTCTCTATCACCGTGCCTTCACGGCACCTCCATGTCCTCCGAGTCAGGGGGCCCCCATCCCGTGTGCGACAACCCAGTGGGTCTCTACAGAGGAGAGGGGTGCACCTTCCACGGGGCTCAGGGACGGGCTGGAAAGGCAGAATGGGGAGAAGGGTCATCCCTGAGATGAACAGGGCGCTTGGGCGTCAGCTGGTGGCTCCTGTGCCAAGGGCGGGGGCATCCGGGAGGGGCAGCCCCCCCCCAGGCTGCGGGAGGTGCCAGCTCTGCCCGCTGGATGCACCCCAGCAGGACGAAAGGTGGCTGTTCTGGGATCTCTGTGGCCTGCGGTGCCCTCTCCCCCCACGCCTAGGGGATCGTCCTGCCCCGTGGGACCAGGTCCCACCTTCTGCAGGCTTCTCCTGGGGGCTCTGCAGGTGGCGTCTGGGGTCGTGGGTAGGGGGTTGCTCTTGGTAAGGACACAGGATGCCAGGAATATCAGCTGACACCCTCCAGCGGGGACGGGGCAGGGCCACACTGGGCATCAGGAGGTCCTAGGACCCTGAGGCAAAGAACCCTGCACCCCCCTCCACCCCGCTCCACCGAGCCTGGTCCAGGCTCAGCACCCCAAGCCTCCCAAGTCATAACTGAGGTTGGGTAAGTGGCCCCTACAGCTCAGCAGCCCCCTGGGGCTCCCCAACCTGCTCGCCTAGGCCCCGCTCAGGCTCGAGTGCACAGCACACGCAGCCACGCAGAGACCTCCCGCACGCCCACCCCAGCACAGAGCAGAGGAATGTGCGTGCACACACGTGCACAAGCATGTAACCACATACACACACGCACACTCACCTGTGTATGCACACTCATTCACTGGACGCCGCCCAAGCTAGTCGCCCGCTCTGTGCGCATGCACCTGCACCTGCGCCGGTCTGACGTCGCCCCCACCCTAGGCCGCGCCCTCCCGTGCGGGACCCCACCTCGAGCAGCCTCAGAGGAGGAGCCGGCGGGATGCGGGGGCTGCGGGCGTTTCTCCTGTGCCTGCTGCTGCTGGGCCTGGCCCTGCAGGGGGCTGCCAGCCGAGCCCACCAGCGCCCCATGGAGATCCGCAGTGAGTGCCCGGACCCCTCACCCGCCGTCCCCACCCGCCACCCCAGGGCCACCTCCTCACCTGGGGCATCGTCCTGGCCAAGTGCCCCAGCCCTGCTCTTCACCAGTCCTCTCCCCAGAGGGGCCCTGTCCCCTGCGCCCCAGTGTCCCCGTCCAGCACGCACGGGAGGGGTTCGGTCTGGGGCCCCCCAGCAGACGTCGCCCGCCCCCGGCACGAGAATGGGAGGATGGGAAGGGAGTTGGTCCTTGGTTCTGGGGTACGTGTGAGCTGTCATTTCCCAAAGCCACCCCACCACCCGGAAATGGCCTCCGCAGACGCCCGGGTACCCCTCCTCAAGGGGGCAGCCAGCACGGCCTGGGTGGCCCAGGGCACACACGGCAGGGGCCACGCGTCCGCAAGCATCCGGGACAGCTCTCGCCATCCCCCTCCAGCCCCCGACGTGGACCCGGCCTGGTACGCGGGCCGCACCGTCCGGCCGGTGGGCCGCTTCGGCCGGAGGAGGCTGGCCCTGAGGAACATCGGGAACCACCTGCTGGCCGTCTCACCCAGGAAGGGGGCGCCGAGCCCCTGGGGAGGGTGACAGCCGCTCCCTCTCCGCCAGGGGCCGCCCTCCTGTCAACCCTAATAAAAGCAGCTGGCCCTGTCCAGATGTGTCTGTGTGGTGACATGCTGGGGGCTTTCTTCCGTGGGGTGCCAGCCCAGGGCACACAGAGCGCAGCTCGTCAGAGGCTGCGTGACCCACCCATGGGCAGGGAGCAGGGGAGCTGGGAGGGAGTGTCCTGGCCACCTGCGGCCACGGCGCCCTCCCCCTGAGGCACCCCAGGCGGCGTCCTCGGGGGCACACTGCACAGACCACTCCGCAGGGGGCCCCCCCAGGGAAGGACGCCCCCCCCTCAGCCCCAGCCCCTCGGCCTCCCCGTGGGTATTCAGAAGAGAATCGTGGGTCAGCCCCCCGCAGGCGTGGCCCCGCACCCCTTGCACCCACACCCTGTCCCTCGGCCGCCTGTCTCAAAGGCCGTGGCAGTGTCTCTGTGTCTCGCCTTGGATGTCACTGGCTCTGGGGTGAGGGGACACCCCGCTCCTAACTGGGCGACCGAGCCCAGCCCTCAGCTTCTCTGAGCCCCGGTTTCCACATTGGGCAGGGACGCGTGCTCAGTGAGTGCCAGCCCCTCCCCAAGCCTGGTCCCAGGACAGCACTGGGGACTTCCGGACACCACCGTCCAGAGCCCGCCCTGCCCTCAGGCCTCCTGTCCGCCACGCTCAGGGGGTGGGGGGTCCAGTGGCCAGGACCCAGACCGGCTGCAGGACCCCAGACGCCAGCTGTCCCTGCTCTAGTCTGAGGAAGGCAGGTCCACAGCTCACCAGCCAGCCAGCGAGAGGACGCAGAGCTGGCCCAGACCAGCCGGGCAGGGCCAGGGGCCACCCACTTCCCCAGCCTCGGGGAGGCCGGGCGAGGGGCAGGAGTCTGTGTCCTCCGGGGGAGAAGCCGGGCCACAGGGCCGGTCGCCAGGTCCCCGGGGTGGAGTGAGAGCGTGGAAAGAGCAGTGGGACCAGATACCCCCTGGGACAGCGTGTGCTGCGTGATTCCCAGCCCAGGGAAGCCTGCGGACAGGCTCGGATAGCTAAACGCGTCCCTGTGCCACCCCTGGGGACATGCCCAGGCAGAGCGAGGACGGTGCAGGGACCGAGGAGGACGGTGCAGGGGGGCGCTCGCAGCACTGGAGAGGTGGGGCGTCCCTGCGCCAGCGGCAGGGGCCCCCGGAGCACCGCGGCGGGTGGTCTGCACGACGGATGACGCTGTCACAGGGGACGTGGTGGACCTGGGCGACAGGGCCGCGTGACGGAGCCAGAACCCGGGAGCCCACAGGTCAGATGCTCCCGGTTCCGGGAGGTGCAGGGACAGGAAGGCCACAGGTGCTGCGGGCGGGGGAGGGGCGGGGAGGGGCGGGGGAGGGGCGAGGGGCGAGGGAGGGGCGGGGACTCCGGGACCGCGGAACACTCCGATGTTTCAATGCCACTGTGTAGCGTACTGAAAACGAAACCAGATTCCACAGCCCAGGGTGGGGCCCCGAATGCAAACAGGGGGACAGCGGGCTCCAGAGTCCCACAGAGCCTGGGGTCTCTGAGCCCGCGGAACAAGGGAGGACGCCTGGGGGTGGGGGCGGTGCCCAGCTTGGAGGGCCGCAGCCGGCCGCCGAAGGAGCCCAGCGGCCAAGTCAGGGATCCGGGCGGCTGGTCCTCTCCGCTCTGCAGTGTGTCTGCAGCTCCAGCGGCCGAGCGGGGCGCTGGGGGCCGGCCGGCAGCTTCTGGCGATAGTCCAGGTGTCCCTGGGGCCTGGCCCAAGCTTCTGGCAAAGACAGGACAGAAGGCCAGTGGCCACTATGCACAGGCAGCGGCTGAGCAGCCCTCCGTGTCAGCTGGGGCAGTGGCAGGGTCCCTGGTGGTCACCTGTCCCCTGAGGTTCATCATATGGACTCGAGGCCTGCTGTGCCTCTGGCCAGCTGGGAAGCGGGGTGGGGGGAGGCAGCCCTCAGACCGAGGGGCACAGGGAGAGGAAGAGAAGCTCTTGCCCTCCATGTTGGGCCGACTGCGCCCCTAAACTTCGTTTGTGGAAACCCTAATCGCAGACCCTCGGGATGTGTTCTCGCTTAGAAATAGGGTTGTTGTTGCAGAGAGTCGCCAAGACACGGTCACACTGGAGCGGGGTGGCCCCTAATCTCACCCCACTGCTGTCCTCACAAAGGCGGCGCGGGAAGGAAGGGGCTTGGGACCCAGACTCGCACAGGGCGGTGCCGGGAGCGAACGCGGCAGAGCTGACGACGACGCTGCTCCAGGCCAGGAGCTCCAGGGCTGCGGGGGGGGGGGGGGGGGGGGGGGGGGGGGGGGGGCGGGAGCGGGGCGAGGCCCAGGCAGCTCCTCCCATGGCCCCCAAAAGAAGCCAGCGCTGCCTGCACTCGCCCCAGGCTCCCGCTGGGCTGGGCGGTGCTCAGAGAGAGGAGGCGGTGACTTTTGTCTGTTTCCAGGACTCCTCATGGCTCAAGTTTCCATTCAAGAAAACTCAGAAAGCCGCTCTCCCACGTTTCCCCGAGATGCTTCTGTGCGTTGCTCTCAAAATAAGGACAATCTTTCACACAGTCACAAAAAAATCATGCCCAAAACTGTTTGTACTCGCTCCATAATATCTAGCGTGGACTCAAAACCCACCAAATAAGGCAGAAAGGCTTGGCTGCTCTGTTTTGTAACCCGGCTCCCGTCTGAAGTCACGGCCGCAGCTAGCTGCTTCTCTTCCGTCCCTGATGGTTTTTCTTCGGTCGTGGCTCTCCCGGGAGCCCAGACGTGTCACCTCGTTCTCCTGTCCCCGCGTGTCCTGTCACCGGGAGGAAGACGCGGGGGGCGTAACTGGATTCGGTCGCCCAGTGCGGGCACGAGGCTCCGTGTCCCTTCTGTCGTCGCACTGTGTCTGACAGGGGGGCGCCCCGACAGACGCCACGTCTGACGTTTATTTGAGGTGGCCGTGTCCATGGCAAGGGGCGTCAGTCACCCTGCGACCTGCAGAGGTCCCAGCCTGTGGCCGCAGCCCACTTCCCAGGAAGCTCAGGGCCTGGGACTTGAGCATTCGTCTGCTCACGTCCTGCTGGGAGCCAACGGGGACACGCGGTGGCCCCGTGGGGGTCCTCGAACGCCGTTGGCTTCTGCCGGCCGGATTCTTCTAGAGCAGGCATTTCTCTCTGGGTTTTTTTTTTTTCCCCTTTGTGTTTTCTTTTTGTTGTTGTTGTTCTGTGATGCTGTGCTACTGAAAGGGTCACAAAGATGTAGTGATGGGTTAAGGTTAAGAGCCTACGTGCTCATCGCCATGTCTCGCTTCTGGACACCTGCTTGCTTGAAAAGGTATTGTTTGACTATTACTCCTGGAAACCTAACAGTTGCCCATGGGAACCTAACATTTTAACAGGACGCTCTCTGCTTCTGTACCCCCGCTCACACAACCCACCTTTAGGTTGACGGGTAGAGAATAGAAGAAATATTAGACTTTTGTGATTTAGACAGAATGAAGAATGAGATTTTGGGCTTAAAACCCTCGTATCTTTATGTTTCGGGGCTGCTCCTTGGGAAGGACAGCCGCCGGCTAATAAACTGCCTCTAAGATCAGAGCACTCGGGTTGAGTCTGGTGATTCCCGTCACAACAGTTCAACACCTGACGAATCACTTTTGATGCTTACCCGGTCCTATGTTTGGGCCGTGGGAGCCCCACAGGGAATACATTTTAAAAGAAGAAGAATGGGTCCCTGGCTCAGTCCTCTGGGCAGAGGGGGCTTTTCCAGGGGACATGGGGGGGGGACACGGCCAACAGAAACGGGAGAATGAGGAAGGTGAGTCACAGGCAGGTCAGCCGGAGCGCTCCAACCTCCCTGCCCCCTGCCCCCACTGCGTGCACATGAATGCACGCAGACACACGCACACACACGCATGCACATGCACACACACACACACACACACACACGTGTGCGCCAGCTCTGGGGAGACCCAGGAGCACACTCAGGCTCGGAAGGGCTAGGGCGTCTGCCAGGGTTGCGGGAAGGACGGTAACTCACCGCTGGTCTCCCCCAGGCGATGCATTCCTGGCACCGCCCCCCCCACCTCTCCTGCGGGGAGGCCCAGAGCCTTCTGGGACAGCCCTCCTTTTCTTCCGAGTGCGTGGAGGGAGGGCGGATACACCTGGCATGCGGCAGACCCTGCACGGGGCACCGGGTACCCCGCAGAAGGAAGCGCGGACCGAGCCCCGCCGCCCCCACCTGCCCGCAGCGCCCCGCCTCGCCTGAGCACGGGGTTCACCGGTGACGGCTCCGAGCCGCCCTGAAGGCGCGTTTCACCGGAGCCCCGGAGATGGAGCGGGGGCTGCTCGCGGAGGCCCCCCCAGGGGATCCCCGTGCTGGGCTGAGCCCCACCTGCCTGGGGCGTGGGGGAAGGGCAAGCACATCCCAGGGGACGGAGAACCCAGAACCCAGGACCACACGCGCCCCATCCAATGCGGGGGGGGGGGCGGGGGAGTGGGCGGAAACGCGTCCCAGGCTGTGTTACTAACAAACCCGGGCACAGTGCCACCAGCCTGGCAAGACAGGAGGGACCGAGATAAAGGACACGCACGGGCGTCCTACTGATGTCATCCGCATGCCTCCCGCTCCCGCGAAAAGCCAGAAAGGCCTCCGGAAGCCCGGCCGGCTTTGGGGTGTGAGGACGCGCCCCGCAGCCGCCGGTCTGCGCTAACTGGGCGGCGTGGAGCACCCTCTAGCAGCCGGGAGCACCCCCGCCGCCCGCCCCTCCGAGGTGGGTCCCGCCTGCCTGGTGTCCCCAGCCCTTTCAGGGGGGCAAAACGTCTTCTTCAACAAACACTTCAGCCCTGCCGAGCACGGTCCCAGGGGCAAGGACGAAAACCAGCATCCACCCCCGAAAAACAGCCACGTTGGCATACCTTCACCCTGCCTCCCAAGGGGACCCTCTGGCCTCTCCATAAAGGCAGACAGGCAGTGACAAGGTGACCGCATGGCGTGTCACCAACAGAGAGATGATGTCCTGTGCCCACCTCAGCCCCCTCCAGCCTCGTGGGCCCACCTCCTAGGTACTCCCACGAGCCCCCCCAGAATATGTGCAATGAAAACCCCCCTTGCAAATCCACCGCAGACCAGCTCACAGGAAGCGGTTTAATTTGGGGAGAAAAGCACGTTAGGGGAACAGTTTACACCTCAGGCTAAAGGGCTGAGTCCTCAGGCTCACC
>PVKZ01009076.1:0-12588 GCA_004027375.1 Macroglossus sobrinus
GGCTTTGAAATCCCCTGTGACTCTCCCTCCTGCCCTGAAGCTTGTCTTGAGCCTCCCCCCACCCCTGACCCCCCAGCCCCGACACATCTGGCCCTAGTCCCAGGTGTTTGTTCAGGTCCCACATTTGTGTGGGTGAACTTGCAAGGAGGCCGATTGTGACCTCATGCCTGAGCTCACCAGGCAGTGTTGGGGCTTGCCCCATCTGGGCAGCTTCAGAGCAGTAGGCAGGGCGTGGGCTGGGAGTCTTCTTCAGGAACAGCAAGAAGTCAGCCTGCCCACACCAAGACAGCCCCTGGGGGCATATCATGAAAACACTGCCACTGCCTCCTGGAAGCCCAGACAAGTGTCCTATAATCCAGGAGGCATTGCCCTTCTTCCCCAGAGAAGCTGGGGAAGTTTGTGGGCCGGGCTGGGGTGGAGGCCCAGGCTAGATCCCCTTTTGGATGCCTATGGGTGGGACATGTGCGGTGAGGCAGGGCAAGCTGCAAGGACAAGCACACCCCCAGCTGGACTCTCCAGTCAGTTGGTTAATGTCACTGTTCTGAGCGCTTCCCAGGATGGGGAGGCATGTTCCGAGAGGGACTTAGGGTCACACAGGATGGTGTGAGGCAAGAGTGAGGATACTTTGGTCAGAAAGAAGTATAGACAGGTGGGCTGAGTGACCAGGGACATGGTCTTCACCTCTCTGACCCTCATCTTGGCCTGTGACTGGGGCAGTGATGGGGGCTGGGGGTAGGATGCTTCAGAAACATCTCAGTAGTTGTCTTAAATAGCTTTATTGAGGTATAGTTGACATATAGTAAATTGCATATACTTAAAGTATTCAGTTTGATAAGTTTTTATATGGGTGTATACTCATGAGATTAACAGTATAATTGAGATAATGAAGGTATCCATCACCCTTTGTGTTTCCTGGACCCATTTTTAATCTCTCCCCTCTTCCTCCCTAGATGACCTCAATATGCATTCGTTTACATTTTCTAACGTTTTATGTAAGTGAAATTATATAGCATATATTGTGTTTCTTGTCTGGCTTTCTACTAAACATATTTTTGACATAAATCTGTGTTGATGTGTGTATCAATAGCTGCTTCCTTTTGATTGCTGAGTACAGGCATACCTCAGAGAGGTTGCAGGTTCAGTTCCAGACCACTGAAATAAAATAAGTATATAAAGTGAGTCACGATCTTTTTGCTAGTTGAAGGTGTAGCCTTCAGTTTGTAAAAAAATCCTCAACATCTGTGAAGCTCAATGAAATGAGGTATGTCTGTAGTAGTTTGTTGTATGGCTTCACCACAGTTCTTTAAAAAATTCATTTTCCTGTTGATGGTCATTTAGTTTATTTTATTTGGGCTGTTACATGTGTTCCTACATAGGTTTTTGTATGGGCATATGCTTTCATTTCTCTTGGGCAAATAACCTAGAGATGATGGCTATGCCATATATCAGATACCTCCTTAAATTTTCAGAATCTGCCAAATTCTTCCCCCAAGTGGATGTACTACTTTACATCCTTCTCTACCCCAACAGCACTGGGGGGTTAGCATCAAGCATTTTCATCTTCAAAATGCTAAAATCTACATATTCTAGTAGATATGTAGTAGTATCTCATTGTAGTTGTCATTTTCCAATGTTGAGCATCTTTTCATGTCATCCTATCTCATACCTATATCTTCTTTGGTGAAGTATCCAGTTGGTTTACCCATTTTTTATTGGGTTATTTTTTTTTACTGATTTTTAAGAGTTCTTATTTTCTAGATACAAGTTGTTTTTGTTTATTTTTAATCAGATACATGATTTACAAAGATTTTCTCTCAGTCTATTACTTGTCTTTTCATTCTCTTTTCTTTCAACAGCTTAAGTTCTTGCTTTTAAAGTCTGAATTACTTGTTTTCCTTTTATGGGTCATATCCAAAGTCATGAACATTTTCTCTTATACTCAATGTTTAAGTCTGTGATTAATTTTTAATTAATTTTCATATATGCTGAAAGGTATGATTAGGTATCTCTTTCACAAGTTGCCTTTGTACCTTTGTCAAATCAGTTGCCCATATGTGCAGGTCTCTTTCTGGATTTTCTATTCTGTTCAGATCTATTTGTCTTCTTTATGCTAATACTATACAATCTTAATTACTAAAGCCTTATAAATATTGAAATCAGGTAGTGTTAGTCTTCTACTTCGTTTTTGTTTGAGTCATTTTGATTATTCTAGGTCCTTTGAATTTTTGTATGAATTTTAGAATCAGATGGTTAATTTCTACCAAAAAATGCTGGGATACTGATGGGCACTATGATGAATTGAAAGATCAATTTGTGAAGAATCAGCATCTTAAGAATATTGAGTCTTCTGGCCTATGAACAAGGTATAAGGTATATCTCTTCATTTATTTAATTTCTATCAGCACTATTTTGTGGTTTTTAGTGTATAGATCTTGTACATCTGTCAGATTTAAACATAAGCATTTAATATTTTTGATGCTATTGTTTATTCCCAATATATTGAAATAAGTGTGATTTTTGTATATTGATTTTGTATCTTGCAACCTAGGAAAACTCATTTATTAGTTCCAGTGGCTTCTTTGTAGATTTCTTTGGATTTTCTATATACAGACTTCTGTGTTGTATTAGATTAAATATAGTTTTACTTCTTTTTCAGTCTGAATGCCTTGGTTTTTCTTGCTTCATCATACTATAGTTGAGAATTCCAGGGCAATATTGAACAAAAGTGAGGAAGCTCAGTTTTTCACCATTAAATAGTATTAGCTTACAGTATTTGGAAGATGCCCTTTATCAGGTTGAGGAAGCTCTCTCTTGTTTGCTCAGAGTATTTATCAGGGATAGATGTTGAATTTTGTCAAATCATTTTCCTGCATCTTTTGGATGATCATGTGGGTTTTCCTTTTTGTCTGTTAATATGCTAAATTACGGTGTTTTTTCTCCTCTCCTAATGTTAATCAATTTTGCCTTCTTTGGATAAGCTCCATTTTATCATGATTCCTTATCCTTTTTATAGATAAGTGGATTCTATTCGACAAAATTTTGTGAAGAGTTCTTTGCATCTGTGTTTATCTGGGATATTGGTCTGTAGTTTTTTTATACTGCCTTTGGTTTTGGTTACAGGGTGAGGCTGGCCTCATAAAATTAGTTGTAAACTATTTCTTTTCAGTTTTTTTGGAATAGTTTGTGTAAAATTGGATATATTTCTTTCTTAAATGTTTGGTAGAATTCACCAGTGAAGCCATCTGAGCCCAGCTTATTCTGTGTGGGTTTTTAACATTCAGTTACTTTAATAGATAATCCAGGTTATCTATTTCTTCTTGAGTGGATTTCGGTAGTTTATGTCTTTCAAGGAATTTGTTCTTTTTTTCTAAGTTACCAAATTTATTGGTGTAGAGCTGTTCCTAATATTTCCTTATTCTTTTTAATATCTGTACTGCTGTCACTTCTCATTCTTGGTTTTAGTAATTTCTAAACTGCCTTCCCCATCCCTCACTACACACCATTTAGTCTGGCTAGAGGTTTATCAATTGGATTGATTTTTTTTTTCCCCAGAGAACTTGCTTTTGATTGAATTGATTTTTCTCTGTTTTTTTTCTATTTCATTGATTTCTACTCTGATCATTATTATTTCTTTTTCTTTGGGTTTCATTTGTTTTTATTCTAGTTTGTTTACTTTTTCTAGTTTTTAAATTTTTATTTAGGAAAAACATATAAAGTACAAATCATAAGTGTGAATTTGTTAACTGAACACATTCGTACAACAAACACCCAGGTCAGGAATCAGAGAAGCCCCTCTTGAGGCCCCTCTTAATAACTGACCCTTTCCCAGCCCGAGGGTCACAACCACTACCCTGACTTCTACCAGCATAGGTTAGTTTTACTTATTCTTGGAATTGTATACATAAAAAGGAATCACATTCCTGGCTTCTTTTGCTCAACATTGTGTGAGATTCTTTTCTGTTGTCTATATAACAGTAATTTATTCATTTCATTTCTGTGTATTCTGTCGTGTGACTGTATCACAGTTTTTCCTTCTTTTGACAGATATTTGGGAACTTTGTGGTTTGGGTTTTTGTAAATGATGCTCCTATAAACATGTCTTATTATGCACATGTGTAAGCATTCCTCTCCAGTAGGGGTGGGAATGCTGAAGGGTAGAACAGGTGTGTGCTTAGTGTTAATGGTTACTGCTTTCCTAAGTGGTTGTACCAGTTATACTTCTACTACCATGAGGATGAGAGTTCATAAGGGTTTTAGGCAGGGCTTGACAGTCTGTGTTCTGGTCCACCGTTGATGTGATCCAGTGTCTGTTGAGTGACTGAGTGAAATGCAAGACACTGGCTGAACTGAACTGAACTGGAGCTGGCTGAACTCTCATCAGAGACCATCTTTTCCCAAAGACTCACCCTCCCCTAAGGAATACGCAGCCTATGCAGTGTTTAAAACTGCTCCATTGGGGTTTTGGGGTTCTTTATTCAGTACTAGGGAACTTGTGGTGTCCGGGACATGGAGGTGAGGAGCATGGCAGCTGTCAGGCAGACTTGAAGGCCTTCATCCCTCGGCCTGGAGGAGCCCCATGAACCATTTGGGTAAAGGCCTAGAGGAGTCTTGTCTGGTGAAATCAAGTGTGGTGTGCTAGGGTGAACACCAGGCTCTTACCAGCTTTGTGCACCAGGGCACCCAGGCTCTTGGCCTCATGAGCCTCAGTCTGCTCATCTTTTGAAAGGGTTCAACTCCTCAGGGCTGTTAGCTGTGCCTTGAGCTTCGCACATAGTTTTTAAGATGGAAGCTGAGGTTATTGATTAGATCGCTCTTTTTTCCTAACAGTCATTAAGTGTTGTAAATATCCTTCTGAGTACCTACTTGCTTTTGTGGCATCCCACAGATTCTATATTCCTTTCATTTTCATTCAGTTAAAAATACTTTCTAGTTTCCATTTTGAATTCTTTTTTGACCTATGAATTACTTAGAAGTCTGTCACTTAGTTGCCAAATATTTGGGGATTTTCTGGATGTCTTTTGGTTGTTGATTTCTCATTTAATTCCCTTTTGTTAGAACACATACTTTTTATGGTTTGAATCCCTTTAAATGAATTTGGTCTGTCTGGGTAGAAATGCATGAAAAGAATTTATCTGCTGCTGCTGTTGACAATTAGGTCAAATTAGTTAGTAGTGTTGTTTGTGACTTCTGTATCCTTATTGATACTCTGTTTGCTTGTTCTATGAATTGTTGTGAGACAGCTGTTGAACTCTCCCAACTTTAATATTTAATTTGTCTATTTTGGCAGTTCTATCAATTTTTGCTTCATGTATTTTGAAGCTCTATTGTTAGATGTGTAAACATTTAGAATTTTTATGTTCTCTTTGTGAATTAACCTCCTTATTATGAAATGGTCCTATATCTCTGATAATATTCTTTGCTGTGAAATCTACTTTATCCAGTATTAATAGAGCCAATCCAGCTTTCTTTTGATGAATGTTAACATGGTTTATCTTTTTCCATCCTTTATCTTTTTAAAACAACTGTATTTTAACAGCTTTATTTATGTAATTTACATACCATACAATTCACTCATTTCAAATGTATAATGTAGCTTTTAGTATATTCATAGAGTTGTGTATCTGTCACCACAACCAATTTTAGAACATTTTCATTAGCCCCACAAGATACCCCACACTCCTTAGCTACCATCGTCTCCAACTTCCTAATTCCACCCCCAACTCAGGGAACCATTAAATCACGTTGTCTCTATAGGTTTGCTTGTTTTCGGCATTTTATGTAAATGGAATCGTACAATATGTGGTCCTTTGTGACTGGCTTTTTTCACTTAGCAGAGTATTTTCAGGGTTCATGTATGTTATGCTATATTCCTTTTTATTACCTGGTAATACTTCATTTTATTTGTTCATTTATCAGTTGGTGGACATTTGAGTTTCCACGTTTTGGCTATTAAATTTGTGTACAATTTTTTGTTTTGATATATATTTTTATTTCTCTTGGATCTGTACCTAGGATTGAAATTGCAGGATCATATGATAATTCTTTAACTTTTGGAGGCTCTACGAGGTTGTTTTCCACCACAACTAAACCAGTGTTTTTCCGTATCTTCACTAGCACTTGTTAGTTTCCTTTTTATTATTATTATTATTTGTAATTTTTTATTTGTAATCTTAGTGGCCGTGAGGTACTATCTCATTGTGGTTTTAATTTGCATTTCCCTAATTGAGCATCTTCTCATGTGCTTGTTGGCTGTTCATCTTTTTTGGCAAAATGTCTATTCAAGATCTTTGTACATTTTTTAATTGGGTCATTTATCTTTTTATTGTTGAGTTAGAGTTTTTTCTTTTATATGCTCTGGATACTAGACCCTTATTAAATATAAGATTTGAAAATATTTTGTTGTATAGGTTGTCTTTTCACTTGATAGTATCCTTTGATACCCAGAGTTTTAAATTTTGATGAAGTCCAGTTTCTCTATTTTTTCCTTTTGTTGATCATGCTTTTAGTATAACACGTTTAGTGCCAACAAGGTTATGAAGCTTTATCCCTGTTTTTTTTTTTTTTTTCCCTGAGCATTATAGTTGTAGTTCTTATATTTAGGTCTCTGATCCATTTTGAGTTAATTTTTTATGTGATGTATATGATCCATCTTCATTTTTTTGCATGTGGACTTCCCTTTGTCCTAGTACAATTTGTTAAAAACTATTCTTTCATTATTGAATTATCTTTGTGCCCTTGTCAAAAATAAATTGATCACATATGTGATGATTTATTTCTGGACTCTTCTGTTTGACTGGTCTATCTATATCACCCATCCTTATGCCAGTACCACTCTATTGTGATCACTGGAGCCTCATACTAAGTTTCGAAATTGAGAATTTAGGCTTCCCACTTCTGTTCTTTTTTCAATACTGTTTTAGGCATTCTGGGCCTGTTGCAATTCCATATGAAGTTCCATTTCTACAAAAAAAGTCCATTGGGATTTTGATAGGGGTTGCATTGAATCTCTAGCTAATTATTTTTTAAAGGGATTTAAATAATAAGAAAAACGTCTTTTATATTTATCAGCGTAGTTTCATTCCTTGTAAATATAGATTTCCATCTGGTATTTTTTTTTTTCCCTGCATGAAAGATTTTATTTAACACCTTGTAATGCAGGTCTGCTGGTGACAAAATCTTGTCAGCTTTTGTATGTCTAAAGTCTTTATTTCACCTCTATTTGTAAACAGTTTTCACTGGGTATAGCACTCTGGTTATTTTTCCCCCCCAAGAAATCACTACACTGGCCATGCTTGTCAGAGAAATTCACTGTCATTCTTATGTTTGCTTCTCTGTAGTAGTATATTCTTTTTCTCTCTGCCTGATTTTAGTATTTTCTCTATATTACTGGTTTTAAAGTATTTTTCTGTCCTCATTTATTTTCTCCCCCAGACTCACAGACTGTAGGTATTATTAGGCTCCTTGAAGTTCCACAAGCTCAGTCACACTATTTGGTGTTTTAATCTCTTTTTTTTTTTTTTTCTCTTTGTGCCTTTCATTTTGGGTAGTCTTATTGCTGTTTCTTCACATTTACTCATATTTTTCTTCTCTGTTAGTCTCATCCAGTGCCCTTTTCATCTCACTTGTTGTCACTCTACTTTCTGTACCTTTGGCATCCTGAGCCTGTGGAATCAGTCCTGCCCTATCTCCTAGCTCTGTCACTGTGTCATTCTTAAATCCCCACATCCTTGCAGAGCCGTTCTTCTGCCCATTTGTGGGTGGTATCACCTGGGGTAGGATGCTGGGCTCTGAATTTTACATGTTGGGAGATGGCACTGTTATTCCTGTGTGTGTTCTTATACTTTGTTCTGGGATGTAGTTGGATCCTTTCAGGTTTTGCCCTTAAACCGTTAGTCAGGGCCAGAGAGCATTTCTCTAACTTCACTTTGGCCAGGGACTGTACAAATGATGGGATGGTTCCATCTGTCCTGCTGGTGGCCCTTTTCCAGCCTCAGTGGCTGACTCACAGGCTTGCACTGACGGTCCACTGTAAGGAATCAGAGTCCCTCTGTCTGCAGGTCTGCCGTCATTGCCACCTATCCACCATCTTCCAGCACCTCCTCCTCTGCTCAGGCCTGCAAGCCACTTCATACTCTTTCTGCTCTGTGGCCGGAGGAATAGAGATTGTCATGGAGCTCGCCTACACTTGTCTCTCACTACCTGGTGTCTGTTGACTTGAAAATCATTGCTCAATCTCATCAACTTTCCAGTTACTTTTAGTTTTTCCATATGGGAGATAGATTCAGTCCCTCTAACAGCCTTGTCTGGCGCAGATTGCAAGTCTCCATCTCCATTGTCTTTGAAAAGCTGCTTGGGTGCTCAAGGGGCTCCCTGCTGGGAGGTGTGCCTAGGCAAGATTTAGGCTGAAGCTGGCAGGCCTATATCTGTGTGTCCTTGCATGTTGTGGCGTTTAGCGGTCCCACCTCTGGACAGCCTCTGAGGGTGATATGATGCCTTGTGAGATGTCTGCATTCCAGCTTCAAGTTCAGAGTGTGTTCTGCTCTTTTCACCCAGTTAGGCTTATCTGGAGGTTTGGAGATACACCACAAGCTGGCCAGTGCTTTCCTGAGCTTCTGGGTGCCTGGCAGGTTCTAGCAGGCCCAGGGCTGGGAGTCAGAGCTGCTACTCAGGAAGGGGCAGGTCCTGCATAGACATGGTTTGTGCTTTGGGCTTTCCCTGGGGACAGCAGCAGAAATCACAAGGCTGAGCTGACTTGATTTGGAAAGAAACCAGTGTCTTCATAGAATGACTATGTTGGTTGGTGGCTGGGGCAGATGAGCAAGACACGCCCTTGAAAGGGTGAGAAGTTATCCTGGCCAGACCACACTTCATTTAGCTAATCTCCCACTGCAGAGAAAAGAGTTACTTTCTACATTTCAATTTTTTACATTAGAAAGAGTCCTGCCCAGTAACATCCTTACGTATAGCTTTACACATTTTCCCAATTGTTTTCTTGGACTAAATTCCTGGACTTCATTTTAGTTTATTATATTAGTCTAGTCATATTGGCATATTCGCCTAGACACTCTTAGTAAATGAATGAAATGTTTCTATCTTTGCTTCTCCTTCCCACCCTGCACGTCCCCAGTAGCCATCCTGGGATGTGCAGGGTGGGAAGGAAGGAGAAGCAAAGATACTTCCTGTGGGCCTGGCCCTTTGCTTGGGGGAGGGGGCATGACATGATGGGAGGCCCCAGCTGGCCCAGGACTCTAGTCCAGTTTCTCTTGTCCTCTTGCCCTTGGGGACTCCTCCCTGAGCCCCCGTTCCCCCAGCCATGCCCCTTCACCTCTTTCAGGCAAAGCCCTGATTGGGTATGGGAGTGGCAGCATCCTCTTTCCTGTGTCTGGCAATTTCAGCTCCATACCTAGGTCCTGGGCAGGTGAGTAGGGTCTCCTGAATCAGGCACACATGGTGGCCTGTCGGCTGGTTCTGAGTGCTCCAGGCCCTTCAACGTGGGCCTAGGCCTCCTTGGGCATAGGCATCACTCAAGATGAGTGAACAGATGGGTCAAGATCGGGTAGCAGAAGGGTCCTTTCCTGAGCCTCTTTCTCTCTGTGTCAGGCTGCATGCATGCTTGCAGGACTGGCTGGCCTGGTTCACTCACGGATTCTCTTCTCTACACAGGCATTTGGACAGGTACACACGAACCACAGGAAGGTGGCCGCAGATGGTGAGAGCCGGGAGGAGAGTCTGATCCAGGAGTCGGCTTCCAAAGAGCAGTACTACGTGCGCAAGGTGCTGGAGCTGCAGACGGAGCTGAAGCAGCTGCGCAACGTGCTCGCCAACGCGCAGTCGGAGAGCGAGCGTCTGGCCTCGGTGGCCCAGGAGCTGAAGGAGGTATTGTGCAGCTGGAGGGCTGCCCGCGTGGGTGAGGAGGCAGCCCCCACGTGCCAGTGAAGGGCAGGACACTCGGACAGTTGTCCCACGTGCCCCAGCCTCACGTGGTCTGGGGTCCGATACGTGTGCTGGTTCTGCGCCTGAGCGGCTGTGAATTCTGGGTCCCAGGGCCAGCCTGTTCCGTAGGTGTGAAGTGGGACTGTAGCTTCCACCTGCTGGCTCACGATGACTAACTCAGAAGGGGCTGTTGCAGACAGTGCCTGGGACCAGCTTGGAGTCCTGGCCCCTGATGGAGTCCTAGACGTGAGAAGCCTGGCCAAGTTGAAAGCAGAGGGCAAGCAGCTAGTGATTTCTGAGGGAAGTGGAAAGGTGGGCCACCAGCTCCAAGACGGGATGGGATAACAGGGGCAGCTGGGAATCTGCGTGAGCTGCAGTCCTAGCTGTGGCACTGGGGCTCCTGGTGCTCAGAGAGCGCCCCAGGTTTCTCATCAAGGGAGAGTAACCTTGTTCTGGGCCACAGAAAGACTCACCTTCTACCCTCTCTTCTCCTGGGAGGGAAGTGACAGGTGACCACACAGGCAGATGATTCTGAATGGTGGCCAGCTCTGAGGTCCACACCACAGACATGAGGGTCCCACAGGGATGGGGACACAGGTGAGTTTTGGGGCAGAGCCCAGGGGCCAGCAGCAGTTGGGAGCAGTTACATACCCTGGTTTGTTTAGGTCAGAGGTCGTTGAGGCTTGTAGGCCTGGGAGGAGATTGACTTGCATCTTAGGGGTGGGTAACCCTTGGAGGCCTGGAGCTGGAGTATATGATCTCATTTCTGCCTATGGGATTGCCCTGGTTGGGGTGGGGAGGAAGAATTGTCAGGGCTGAGGATTTGACCTCCTTGCTGCCTAGCCCAGGCACATTCTGCCCCTTCCCGCTTCCAGAAGGGCCTGTCGTGGGCTGAGAGGAGAGTGCTGGGACTTGCTGACTCTTGGCTTTAGGTGCCGGGAAGTAAGCTCAGCCAGTTCCACAGGCTGTTAAAGAAGAACAGGTCTGGTGGGGTTGGGATCCCTGCTGTTCCTGTTAATGCCTCAGGAGGAAGCCTGCCACTCCTCATGCATCCTCAGCTATCTCTTTCTCCCAAGGTCTAGCCTGTAGCCCTGAAGTGCCTGCAGGACAGGCCAATATTTTGCCTTCCTGGGTTCCTGGTTGGGGTGGAGGCTCTCTGCTGACATCAGCTTGAACCAGAGTCCTAGTCAATGTCCCCTCTATTGCCAGCTCAGTCCATACCCCATTCCATTTCTTCTTCTACTCTTCTCCCTCTCCCTTTCCCATGGCTCTCCCACCAGTCCTGGCCCTGCTGCTTCTGCCCAAGCTGCTGTGCCAAGCTCCTCTGTAGCTTCTGGCATAGCTTTCCCCCTCCTGCATGAGGCTCATGCCCAAGGCTCAGGCCTGGCTGAGTAGCCTGGACTGTGGGGACATAATGCCAGTTCACTGATAAACACCAATTCACTGCTCTCTCAAGATGACCTGACCTCACATATCTTGCGGGCTGACCCTATTAGATGCCCCTTTCACGAGGGTGTCTGTGTCCTAGTGCCTGATCCTGCCTTATCCACATTTAGACTGGTAAGAGAGGAGGAGCTTGGGGGCACAGATGGTTCCTGAGAGAGCAGACCTCGTGAGGAAACACGTTCACCCAGGGAGCGGGGCTGGACCCAAGTTGCTTAGGTATGACATCCAGCAGCCCCCCCCCCCCCAGGAGATCAGGAGAATTGGTGAGGGAGGGTCCACGGGGCCAGGATGGATGTCTCTGCCTGGGCAGCCTGCATAGAGTAAGCTCACTCTGCTTGCAGCCTCTGAAATTATACATGAAAAATTACTCACCTGCGCTTACCCCTTGTGGGTTTTCCAGACACCAAGGATACCCAGGAGAAGGCGCCCCGGGTCCTAGGCAGGTACATCTGCTGCCCTTATCCTGCTACCATTCTCAGAGCCAAGCCTTTGCTACAACTGTGGGTACTGGGGCTTCAGAGGAGTCGAATTCTGGTTTATTACATTTACTTAATTACAGTGAAGTACAATCAATCCCATGTGCCTCATGGCTGCACTATGCACAGCAGAACTCTGGACCCTTCTGTATTCCTGTAGAACCATGTTGTCTAGCCTACTCTGGGACTGGTCGGCCCAGACTTAAGTGTCTGCCTCTGGACCACTGGTCCAGCCTGAGCGTTCGCTCATCATCTTGGTAGAAGAAAGGCAGTAGGAAGTGTGGCTTGGGGCCCAGGCCCATGGAGCTAGGAGGAGAGAGCCAACCCTGCCTGTGGGATCACTGCCCCCGCCCTGCTTCAGTGTGTTTCTCTGGCTCACATGGTCATCACAGGTATCTACATGAGGCTGGTCCCTGTTTTCCTTCGCCTGATGCTCCCTCCCAAGCTTGTCTTTTTGCTTCCCCTCAAGCCCCTTCCTTGTCTCCCCTGAGGCCTGGCACCCCACCATGGACCTTGGTCCCTCCAGGGAGAGTGGGTAGAGGCCTAACCAGGTGCCAAAGGACTGGTTTGGCCCAGGTCCTGCCCTCATGATCTGCTGGTACCTCCAGCCCTGAAGCTGCTTCTCTGCTGGTCCGAGGATGGCCATCCCTTCTACGTGTTCCTCCATTGGCCTCTGCATGCATGCATGCTTGCTTGCTTGCTTCTTTCTTTCTTTTTCTCTTTCTTTCTCTCT